>CM033690.1:12462559-12579559 GCA_019514585.1 Dendrobium officinale
AGAGGGCTTTATGCCCTATCAATCATATCCTATTGATTCATATCTCAAGGATTTGATGTCAGTAAGGAGCGTATTGGCTCTGGACATAACCGAGTTATATCGTGGTGCCATTTGGCGGCAAAACCACTCGGTTCAGAGGGCCCCGGGTCGTCGTAACCGTTTATCCTGCGGTGCCATTTAGCGGCAAACCGCCGGTTAGAGGACACGTACCACGTCCTTACTGGCAAGAGATTGTTTGAGAATGGATCCTAGTGATATTTTCGACTAGGCATTTTGCTCTTTGTGAGCTAAGTTATATTTTGAATTTGTCCACCCTGGCAGACTGTTGCGGAAGGTGGATGTATTTTGCTTTAAGATATTGATGATTTGATTTCAGTTTTTAAATATCTTTTGAATTTGGAGTTTGTAGAGTTTGGATTCTGATAGACATTTGAGTGGAATTTGAGATATTTTGTGGAACCCCTCCGGTTGAGATCTGCATTCAACACGGCCATCATCGGGGGGTGTTTGGGGGTCATTTCCATTTTGATTGAACCTTGTCGACCCTATCAACTCATCGATCGGGGATCGGGTTTCTCGTAGGCTTTGTGCCTTTGTCTATGAATTTTCTTGATTTTAGGCATTGAAGGCCTAAAAAGAATGTATTTAAACAAATACACCGGTCACTACAACCGTGTATCTATTTGATAGTTCGAACCCTGTCGACTCCTATTGATCCGTATAGAGAAGATCGGGTTCTTTAGGCTTCATGCCTTTGTTCATGAACTTTCTTTTTTGGGCCTTAAAGGCCGAATATGAATGTCGTAGACGCCTTCTGTCTGCTTGTATCAGTGTTGCAGATCCGGTGGCGTTGCGTGCTCTTGATTGTAGAGACCTTCCCCCTTTCTCATTCACCGGGGATGGATTTTCTGGATTTTGGAGTCAAAGACTGTTGCTTTTTGGGAGAACTCCTTTTAGGATCTTCGAGTGTAGCTGACTTGTTATTTCTAGTATTTGTGGGTACCAGAACTGTTCTCTCTTTCTTAATTATAGAACTGAAAAAGAGACTTTGGAACACCAGGAAGTTTGGTTCTAATTTGTTCAAAACATTTCATTCCTTCTGTTAGAGGGTGTCCTCTTTCGTACATCGGTCTGCCTTTGTGTACCGGTGTACTTGGAGATTTTGATCACCGCTGTCGTAGGTGATATCTGTACTTGTGTCCACAGTGATTCGTTGTTCTTACGATGTATCCACTGTTGTTATCCACAAGTGATTTGTACTCATTTGCAGGGACCCGTTATGTCCGCTACAACCTCCTAGAAGTATTCGTAGGAAATCCATTGTCCTTGTATCATACCACACCCTTTCACCAATCTCAGGTGGGTTGATTGATTGTATTTGTTTGTAGATGACGGATCCTCCATCATTGGTCTCCCATATTACCTTCTCAATCAACAGGCAATTGTAGGGATTGTTGTAGGAGTTAACACATCTTTCGTGTGCATCGAGATTTCATCTCCTACTTGCAACTTGTTGTTAGCTTGGACGACTGTGCACTTAGATCTTGATTTGTTCATTCATCCAAAGTCCATTTCTATGTATTCCACTGAACCCAAGTTCAAGGTTCAACTCATGCTTGAGTCTTGTGTGTTGTTCTTGAAATTTCAAGTTCTTTATTGCTCATGTCAAATTTGGATCCAACTTGAGTTCAATTTGAGTTCCCTACTCTCCACATCTTGTTCCAGTTTGAGTTCAAGTAGTGAGCTTGAGTGATCTTACTCAATTCATGTTAGAGTTCATTTGAGTTTGAGTTCTATGTTCGGGTCCCCTGATATTGCACGGTTCGAGTTTCAAAAACAAGTTCAAGTACTTGTTCGAAGTCTTCTGGGATCTTTTGAGTTCAATTGTACATTCGTATTGACTTGATTTTGATTTCAATTTGCCCTTTAGAAATCCAATTTTGTTCCGGTCCTTTGCTTGTGATCAATCAGGTTCAAAAGTCCACAAATCTGAGTCCACAGTTGTTCATTTGAGTCACAGTTCTATGCTTTTAGTTCAAGTACGAGTCCTCTGCTCATTTGGTTCAAGTTCCGTACATTTCTGTTCAAGTACATGTCTTCTACATTGTTGCTCAAGAAGGTCTTTATATTGTTCAAGTTCTTTGTGCATTTCAGTGAAAATTTCGGCAGCACCCCGGCATATCCCCCGTTTGGGGGAAAATTGGGGAGCTGGGCCTTCCCACCACGCTACTAGAGCGTGTATGGTAGGTGTCCGTAGACACCGCGGCCGTACAAATTTTCATCCCACCATGCTACAAGAGCGTGTATGGGGCCTTCAGCAGTATTCGTACTAGAACAGCAGTGACTCTCCCCACCACGCTACAAGAGCGTGTATAGGGCTCTCCCACCTCGTCGTATGCGTCGCACCGGGCTCCCTCCTACCGTGCTACAAGAGCGCGTATAGGTGGTTCCCCGGTCCGCTGCAAAATCGAGAATGGAATTTGGAACATCATACCTTTGCGTAGCAGTCGTCGGCGGTGTCGGTGTCGAGGTCGAGGTCGAAGACCGTCCCCACCACGCTACAAGAGCGTGTATAGGGCTTACCCGCCTCGTCGTATACTTCGCACCGGGCTCCCTCCTACCGTGCTACAAGAGCGCGTATAGGTGGTTCCCCGGTCCGCTGCAAGCGTCGAGGACAGGATTTAAGTTAGAATTTATACCTTGAAGACCCGGCGGGGTAGCAGTGGTTCGCGGATCGAGGCAAGAGAAGGCTGGATCATCATTTTTTTTAAATTAACTATAATTAATGCTAATTAATTATAATTAATTCATAAAATAATTTTTAATTAATTAGTTTAATTATAATTAATTAAAATAATTAATTAATGTTTATTAAAATTAATTAAAAATCATTAATTATAATTAATTTATAATTAATTATAACTAATTAATATTAATTAATTTTAATAAATTATAATTAATTAATAACAATTAATAATAATTAATTTTGTAAATCATAATTAATTAAAATTAATTTTAATTAAGTAATTATAATTAATTTGATTAATTATAATACTTTAATTAAAAATTAACTATAATTAATTATAATAATTAATTAATTAAAATTAATTATATTAATTTTTTTTCTCAAATCCCTTAATCCGGCGGGTTAACGGGATTTGGCCGTGGAAGCATACGCAAGGGAGGAAGTCACGGCCAGCAAGCTCACGCTCTTGCTTCCGATTAAAATGTCCAACTTCCGATCCCGCAGAAAGGGAAAGTCGTAGATGGAGCAAAGTCGAACAGCCAAGGAGGAGTCGGAGGAGCGACTGAAGTAGAAAGTTACCTTCAAGCAAGCGAGCTCCCGATTGCTGCTTCCGATTAAAATGTAGTAACTTCCGCTCCAACAGGAAGGGAATGCCGCTGAATGAGCAAAGTCGAACAGCGAAGAGGGAGCCGGAGAAGCTAACGAAAGGGAGAAAGTTACGATCACAGCCGGCGAGTCTCCCGTTCTTGTCCCGATCAAAGTGTCCTAACTTCCGTCCGACAGGGAGGGGTACGTCGTCGAAGCAGCGAAGTCGAACAGCAATGGAGGATGTCGAAGAAGTGATCGAAAGGGAGAAAGCTATCTTCACAGTGAGCGGCTCCCGTTGCTTCTTTCGATTAAAATGTCGTAACTTTCGATTCGACAGTAAGGGAAAAGAGAACGAGAGCGAGAGTGAGGGAGATGTCGGGAGAGAATGAGAGAGTTAGAGCGGAGAGAGCCGTTTACACGACGTAGAGGGACATCCGATCGTGCGAGGTCGTGGGCGACGACGTGCTGAATTCGGCGTCGGACAGGTACGTGGATTTTAATTAATTTTTTTTTTTTTTTTCTCTCTTTTGTTTTATACAGCAGGTTAACAAATGCCCCCCAACAAATGTGGTAGGCTTCTGGAGCGGGCCACGTTTGTTGCATGCTGATTGACCCTGTGGATCTCTAGATATCTATTGTAGATGTCACACAAGGGTTTTCATTTAGTGGATCTCCAAAATTTATTTGGATGTCACATTAGTCTTTCTTTCTTCTTGTCTCCTTTAGATATATCCATAGATGTCTGATATCTTGTTGAAATTTTAAATATTTATTTGGGGATCTCGGCACGCAACGCGATGTCGATCCAAATAAATATTTAAAATGCCCCCAGTCTTTAGGGACATTTGTAGATATCATCCAGGGAACTCATTCTGTCGCTTTGACTTGAGCCCTGAGATTTTGATCCTTCTGTCCTGTGCTTTGTGCTGCGGACTTGGTGAAGGGTTGTCTGATTTGTCTTTGATGACTTGTCAGAAATTTTGTATTCCTTCTGCCCTTTGCTTCTAGCTTTGGGGGGCTTGATAAAGGGGTAGATGCCGGTGACCTAAACCCTTAGGTTTGTACCAGGTTGATGGCAAGAAGTCATCGGTCCATAGCTTTGTGCATAGCGGACTTGCTGATGACGGAATCCACTTAGTCCAGCCTAAGGCTTTTCATGAACTTTGGGATAGTTTTCTTCGGTCCTTTGCTTTGTGCTTTGGAGGACTTGTTGAAGAAAAGTTCCTTCGATCCTCGCTTTGTGCTTTACGGATTTCTTGAAGGATTTGCAGGTTCTGGATTCAATTGACAGTACCGAACATAGGTAGTATCTTGATCCTTAACCACTTGAGAAGACTCTAATCTGAATCACTTGAGTTCATTAGATTGGGAGAGCTAGAATTTGATAGCTCTTTGTTCTCTGGTTGCTGAGATGGGGGTTCCTCTACTACGGCCTTTCTTATGGCTTGTTGAGTAGACGGAGCTGCCAGCGATCCGGCCATATTTGGGCTTGTTGGATCCGACCTCATACACCCATTCAAACTTCAGACTTGAGCTATGGGAATTGCACTTCCCAATACTGATTTTGCTGAAGTTGACAGATTTGGAGTCATCCTTCGTGGTTTTAGATTTTGGAGCCTACGAACATTCAGTAGTTGCTCGAGACTTATTCTTCAACTGGAACTTTGATTCTCCAGTCATTTTGGAGAACTTTGTAGATATAATCACTTGAACTAGTTGAGTCAAATCAGCCTTCGTACTTTCTTTAGTCCCTACTGACGGGTTGACGAAGTGGGGGTTTCGCTACTACGGCCGTTCTTATGGCTCGTTGAGTAGACGGAGCTGCCAGCGATCCGGCCATATTTGGGCGTGTTGGATCCGACCTTTTACACCCATTCGAACCTTAAGCTTCAGGCTGTTGAAAGACTTCAAGCTTTTCCGGCTCAATTTTATAGGTGTGTGTAGCCACAAAAGTCTCTTCCTTGACTTTTGAGTCTTGGTTTGTTGGAGAAGGTGTTTCAATCTTTTGAGAAGTCACCTGCATAGACTTTGAAAAAGAAATCTTTGTATTCTTTAGCACAAAATTGCATTTGGATTGATAATTTAAATATTTATTCGGGGATCTCGGCATGCAGCGCGATGTCAACCCGAATAAATATTTAAAATGCCCCTATCTCACAGGGACATTTTAGGGCAGGATAGAATCGGAATTTTGAGATTTTAAATATTTATTTAGGGATCTCGGCACGCAGCGCGATGTCGACCCGAACAAATATTTAAAATGCCCCCAGTCCGACGGGGGATTTTGAGATGTATTCTCATAACACAAGAGAATTCCAAAATATAGAATATATATGCTAATAAACATGTATGAAAACATAGCGTATTAAACATGACATCTGCTTGAGCAATTCATGCATAATATTTCTTCAGGTATCTGCCATTGATCGGCGGCATGGGCCTTTGACCATTCAGATCGATCAGTTGATAAGCTCCTCCTTGAAATACCTTCTCGATGACGAAAGGCCCTTCCCAGTTGGATATGAATTTGCCACCAAATTTTCTGTGCTGTGCGGATGATTGGCCTTCTCTGCACCAGGACCAATTCCCCTTCTTGAAATGATCGAGGGCGTACCATTCGATCAAATGACTTTGTCATTCTTGCTCGGTAGATCTCCAGGTTCTGCTGAGCTTGTAACCTGATTTCATCGAGTGCATCGAGCTCCTCCATTCTTAGACGAGCATTTTGTTCTTGAGTTAGCTCATTCTGGACAGCAACTCGAAGAGATGAAAGTTCAACTTCTAATGGCAGTACAGCTTCAACTCCGAACACAAGAGAATAATGAGTGGCTTTGGTCGGCGTTTTGTAAGTTGTACGATACGCCCATAGCGCTTCTGCCATTTTCGTATGCCATTCTCTTTTGTTCTTAGAGAGACTCTTCTTTAGCAATTTCACCAATGTTTTGTTGAAGGCTTCAGCTAAGCCATTTTCTCTTGGATAGTATATAGAGGAATATCGCCAATCAATTTTGTGCCGATCAACAAACTTGTAGATTTTTGTACTTTTGAATGCAGTACCATTGTCTGAGATTATGCGCCGTGGCACACCAAATCTGTAAACAACATTGTGGGTGAAGAAGTTAATCACGTGCTCAGACGTAACTTCTTTAAATGGAGCCGCTTCTGCCCACTTGGAGAAATAGTCGGTTGCTGCCAAGATAAAGCGGTGTCCTGCTGATGACGGCGGATCTATCGGTTCGATAATATCAGTACCCCAATATTCAAATGGCCAGGATGCTATCGTAGGGTGCAGTGGATTTGGCGGTTGATGTATAACATCACCGTGGATCTGGCACTCGTGGCACCTCTTAGCGTGGTCAATGCAATCCTTCACCATTCTTGGCCAATAGTAACCCATTCTTTTGATTTTAACTGCCATCTTGGGACCTGATTGGTGCGCTCCACAAAGTCCTTTGTGAACTTCTGTTACCACCTTATCAGCTTCTCGAGTCCCTAGGCATCTTAGCCACATTTGATCGAAAGCACGTCGATACAATGTGTTATTGACAAATGCATATCGTAGTGCTCTCTTTCTGATTTGAGCAGCTAATGATTTGTCTATTGGTAGCTAACTTTCTTTAAAGTAGTTAATGAAAGGTAATCTCCAGTCATCTTCTTCTTCGACATCTAGGCAATGCCACCATGATTCTGAAGTTTGACTGGCCTTGCATCTTTTCTTATGAACTTGATTTTCTTCAAGTTGATCTTCGAGATCAACTGGTTGGGGAGATTGAGGATCAACCGGAGTTGCATCATGCTGACTTGAATTTGGTATTCCCTCTGTCTGCGGGAATTGTAGTAATGCCGGCTCTAGGATCCACCGATTATGCACCATAATTATTATAGGCCATTCGTCGTCCATATTCGCCATTTCTTTAGCCAATTTGGCAAGAGAATCAGCTTTGGCATTTTGACCTTGGGGAACTTGAGTTAATTTAATAACTGGAATTTGCTTCATAAGCTCAAGAACTCGCCTATGATAACAGGCCAACTCGAACTTAGTGATTTTGTAAACTCCCAATACTTGATTTACAACAAGTTGAGAATCACCGAAAATTTGGAGATTTCGAATTCGGACATCGATTGCAATCTCCAATCCTGCTACTAAAGCTTCATATTCAGCTTCATTGTTGGTCCGAGGTTCAGTCAGACTGAAAGAGAATCTCATTATGCCTCCCTCGGGTGCTACGAAAATGATTCCAATTCCGGCTTGAGCTTTTTCTAGATTTGGAGGCCGAGCACGCTTGATTGACGATGCTCCATCAAAGTACATTTCCCATACTCGTAGCATCTCATCTTCTTCAACGTTCATGATCTGCTCGTCAGGTAGATCATCATTGAGCGGTGAATCTGTAGGGATAGGATGTGCTGCAAGAAAGTCTGCTAACACCTGCCCTTTCACTGCTTTCTGTGGCACATATGTGATATCAAACTGTAGCAAAATCACTGCCCACCTTGCCAAACGACCTGTCAACGCTAGTCTTGTCATCAAGAACTTCAGCGGATCGATCTTTGATATCAAGGTGATTTTGTGAGATAGCATATAATGGCGGAGCTTCTGAACTGCGAAAATCAAAGCCAAGTAATGCTTCTCAATTGGAGAGTAGCGGATTTCTGCCCCTATCAATCTTCGACTGATGTAGTACAGTGCATTCTCCTTGCCTTCTTCATTATGTTGGGCCAATAGTGCTCCGAGGGACTCTTCTAGTGCTGCCGTGTACAGTATAAGAGGCTTCCCTTGGATTGGTGCCGCGAGAATAGGAGGATTCAACAGATATCTTTTGATGCTGTCGAATGCTTCTTGGCACTCTTCGTCCCATTTGAAACGGACATCTTTCTTCATTAGTTTTGAAAATGGCTGGCACCTACCCGACAGATTCGATATAAATCGCCGAATGAAAGCCAACTGCCCTTGTAAGGAGCGGAGTTGTCGAAGGTTCTTTGGAGGTGGCATTTCCACGATCGCCTTGATCTTGTTGGGGTTGACTTCGATGCCTCGATGTCGAACAACGTACCCTAGGAATTTCCCTGAGGATACCCCAAATGCACACTTGAGAGGGTTCATCTTCAGATCGTACTTTCTGATCCTTTCGAACACAATTCTCAAATCATCAATATGGTCTTTTCGGTCTGTGCTTTTAATGACCAAGTCATCTACATAGCATTCGACCTTCTGATGAATCAAATCATCAAATATACGAGTCATCGCCCGCTGGTAGGTGGCACCAGCATTCTTCAGGCCGAAGGGCATGACTGTGTAGCAGAATATGCCTATAGGCGTTCTAAATGATGTATGTCTTTCATCTTCAGGCGCCATTTTGATTTGATTGTAGCCCGACGACCCGTCCATGAAGGAGAATATATCATAGTTGGATGTATTGTCAACTAGAAGCTCTGATATTGGGAGCGGAAAGTCATCTTTTGGACATGCCTTATTGAGGTCCCTGAAGTCGATGCAGATACGAATCTGACCATTCTTCTTCTTTACAGGGACGATATTGGCAATCCAGTCGGCATACTTTTTCTCACGAATAAAGCCAACATCTATAAGCTTCTTCGTCTCTGCAATCACCTGTTCTTCAATCTCCAATCTCATTCTCCTTGAAGCTTGTTTGACGGGTGCTACTTCAGGCTTGATTGCTAATCTGTGAACCGCTACATCAGAGGATAAGCTGGGCATCTCAGCATATGTCCAGGCAAAACAATCCCTGAATTCACATAGGAGTTCTTTTATTTCTTCTACTTGATCTTCTGGTAGAAGAGAGCTAATGAAGGTTGGGCGAGAGTCCTCCTCAGTTCCTAAGTTGACTTCTTTAAGCTCGTCCATCGTAGCAGCTTGTCCACCATCTTCCAGTTCTTCTGGTGCAGGCTCAGCTTCTACGGGTTGATCATCATAATCATCAGCTTCGCGTGTCTCTTCAACACCATCATCCTCATATTCGATTTCCATGCTCGTGATTGCCCGGCAAGTCTCTTTCTGGAGGAATTTTCGTTTGATGAACCCGATGCCTTTATATGCATCTATATCCTTTCGTCGTAGTGGACGTGGATTTCTTCCATACCAGAGGCCCAAGCTTGTACGCAGTTGTCATTTGGTAGTAGGAATATTGATTTGCTTTCGTAACATTCATTGAATATTTTTGGTATTGAATTTGGGTAGCCTCGTAGGAAATAATTCCTCGGAGTCGAGGAGCATGCAATCCTAATCATGATTCTCTTCTTCGCGTATTCCTGTGGAATATAGTACATTCTTTGGCACAGTCCCATTTTTATGGGGAGGCAGATAAAGAGTGGAGAGTTCTTCAATTTTATGAACCTCGTGCGAAATGATTTCCTTGAAATGTTGCAAGGGAACACGTGTGACTACGAGTACGCTGTCTGAAATTAACAGACTGTCTATTCTTCTAGAGAACACACTCTGCACTGAGTTCATGTAGATTGAGTCGTAGTCATAATCATCATTTGAAAATTCAACCTGCCTACTCCATTCATCCGTGGACTGACATATTTTTCGAGATTTAGCAGGAGTAACATCATCTTCATCTGTGTCACTCCCAAGATGAGGTACATGCTTCTTTTCTTTAGGAAGAGTTGGTGATTTGGGAAGAGCCGGCGCTACCTTCTTTCTTCCTACACGCTTCTTATCACCTTCTTGCTTGGGTTTCTTTGCAGCCTTAGAATTTGATGCTCTAGCCTCAAGAGAACTTGACGACTTTTGCTTCTTTGGCATGAAGTACTTAGCATCTTCATAAACTGTTACTTCATGTACTGCAAAGGGATGAATATCGCCAGAAATTCTAAATTCTTCTCCTTCTCTGAAATACTTCATGCACTGGTGTAATGTTGAAGGGACAACACCATATTCATGTAGCCAGGGGCGACCTAATAACGCCTTGAACGAAGTGTCCGCATCAATTACATGGAATTTGGCTTATGTATGGAGTTCCCCAAATACAAGAGGGAGCATAAATGATCCAAGGGTTTTTTGCCCTTTCTCATTAAAACCATGCACCATCAACTTGTCTTGCCCAAGATGCTCCACATCAAGGCAGAGGGATCTCAGTGCCTTAAGGCTCATAAGATTTACGAAAGATCCGGGATCAATCAAAATCCGACTGATCATCATACCATCGCTCTCTGCCGTAACATACAGAGGGCGGTTGTGATCTGCCGTTCCAAGCATCATATCATCCTCAGCAAAGGTGATGAGGAGCTCATTTCGAGCTTGCAAAACCTCAGTCAAGTTACGTTCAGCAAAATATGCCTCATATCTTTCAGGGTCCTTGAGAGCTTGGATCAAAGTCTCTCGAAGGTCTTTAGACATTAGTAAGGCATCATATATACTGAGTTGCGCCGGGATCTTTCTCAAGTGGGATAAGATATTGTAATCTATCCCCTTGGATAAAGTATTATTTTTCTTGGGATCTTCGGGGATAATATCTTCATTGATAATTATCTCTTTTCCCTTATCTTTATTAGAGATCCCTTTCTTTGGTGGAGGCGGCAGTATCTTGCCACTTCTTAATTGTACTTGGGCTACCTCATCTGATTCAGACTTGTTTGATGAAGCATTTTCTTCAGAGTCAACCATTGTCGCGTCTGGAGATTCGCCGGTGGACTCAGAATCGTCTCCCAATTTCACCTGCTTCATTTGCGACGCTACACTTGGGTCTGAATCTTCATCATCGAGAAAACATAGATCTTCTTCTGAACTGTATTCCATTGATGACACCATTAGACAGAATTCAGGGGCCGCTTTTTCAGCGTATTTCTCCCTATCTGTTATTTTTAATGTTGTTGAGATGACTCGGCATATCTCCGTAGGAAGAGATTCATCCTCAGCTTTTTCTTCCTTTTCATCTATTTTAAGCTTTTTCATAATATCACCGAGCTTGATAGGCTTCCTGACAGTCTGGTAATATTCACCTAAGCTATCAATAGCCTTTTGAGTTGCAGTCTTCTTCGCCATAGGCTTCTTCAACTTGGCTTTCTTATTGGAAGATTTTGACTTTGACTTTCCAGACTTTGATGAGCTAGCTTGGTCAGGTTGCTGTTTAGAGGTGGATGCTTGTGACAGAGGCAACCATTTTAAGTTCAATACCGGCTCAGTAGGAGACTTCCACTTGACACCAGGAACTCCTTCCAGCTATTTCAGCATTTTTGTTGTCTTCTTGGAGACCACGGTCTCCCATTGCTCACCTTGAACATATTTTTTTTGTTATTGTTTCTTTAGACGGGAGTACGGAAGAGGACGTGACTACCCGGGTGGATCCCTTTCCGGGACGAACTAACACATTATCTGATAATGTTAATTCACCCCTTTTGTACATCTTTTCCAACCAATCTTTGAAGACATAACAATCTTCAATTGGATGACTAACTACCCGATGATATGGACAGTAGTTTGGGTCGCCACTATGTTTGGACTCTTCAGGTCTTTTGCATTCTGGCAACTCCAGACCATTCTTGAGTGCTTGTCGCAACAATTTAGCGACACTCTCCCTCTTAAATGAATATTCTTTATTCATTTTCTCTTTGAGGGAAGGGAATGTTCTATCACCAGCTCCTGCAGTCTGCCTCTGGCGCTCTCCTTCACCAGGAAAGGCTCGAGGTTTATCATTTCCTCCAAGTACCAGCTTTGGTTGAGGATTTGGATTGTAAGCCTGTTTTGATTTTTCTTCATACTGCATAGGCTGCTTTCCTTTGTCTATATTATACACTACCCATTTACCTTTATCAGGTCTGGGAGGGAATGCAGAGTAAACATCATTTCTCCTAGCATCAGGAGCTTTAGCTTTTTTGGATTTATCAGGGAAGCTTTCAGACTTTGATAAGTTTAACTTCTCAAATTTTGCCACCCTATCCAACAGATCCTGGAAGGTAGTGTTTGAAGCCATGCATAAGAAGGGTTGCATTTTATCATCAATGTTCTCCATCAACAGTTGGACCGCATGCTCTTCTTCCAGCTACTGCTCGCATTTCATGCTGAGATTGCGCCAGCGTGTTATATACCTCGTCACTGATTCATCTTTTCTTCTTTTATCGAGAGCGAGATCAGCAATGGTAGTCTTCTCTGTTGCACTGGCAAACCTTTTTACGAATAGGGCCTCTAGCTCCGCAAAGATCTTCAGTGAATCATTCGGTAGTTCGGCATACCATTCGAAAGCAGTTCCACTCAAGCTGCTTACGAATTGCCTAAATAGCAGAGTGTCATTGCCTCCTGTGTTCCCACAGGTAGCTTTGAATTGCGCGAGGTGCTGTCTGGGATTTTTATTGCCATCAAAGATATTGAATTTCGGCACAGAATATCCCTTTGGATACGGCACCTGATCGTACTCTGCTGGGTACGGGCGACCCTTTCCTACCAACTTCTCTGCCTGTTCAGCAGTTATAATGGCTTTAATCTTTTCACTGATTAAGCCTTCCAATTGTGACGCAGTTACATGCTCAGATGCGCTCGCCACATTTTGTGGATTACGCTGGCAGGTTGGATCAGCAGTTTCTTTGCCACCTTCAAGTTCACCTTTCACTCCTGAGGCTTGAGACGCTTGAGGGTTTTGAGAATTAACAGCTTGGTTGACGGGTTGAGCCGGTGCAGGGCCCACAGAAGTGGTCTTCTGCATCATTTCCATCATGACCGTCATTTAAGTCATCATCTCAGTCATTTTATCATTTAACTGAGAGATTTCTCTGTCTTTTCTTCGCATCTGTCGCCTCATTTGATTTCTCATTTCAGCGAGTGTGATATCTTCACCAGCGAAGG
Source organism: Dendrobium officinale (assembly GCA_019514585.1). NCBI lineage: Eukaryota > Viridiplantae > Streptophyta > Magnoliopsida > Asparagales > Orchidaceae > Dendrobium > Dendrobium officinale. Next base: position 12,475,696 of record CM033690.1, read on the forward strand.
GGTTTTCTCCGACCTCTTCTTCTTCCTCATCGCCTTCTTCTGAGGAGCGAGCACTTTGGCTGGTAATGGGTCTAGCCCTGTGGCGACGTTGATAAACACGTACGCGCAGCTGTGATTGCTGGTCTTCTTCATCACCATCATCATCTTCCTCTTCAACATCGACGTGGCTGACCATACGAACCACCTCGATTTCTATAGTATCATCATAGACATATTCCTCTTCATCTCCTTGTACCTGAATTTCTGAGCGGCGTCGCCACTGAATTTCAGGCTCTTGACTTGGAATGATTACTTCTTCGATCTGCGGACTACGATCGAAATGAACTTCCTCTTTGGCTGAAGTAGGAGAATGACGGGATCTCCTAGAAGACTCTCCAGGATGTCGACTGTCATTATAATTGTCATCATTATGGGCCTTCTTTTGGACCCATTTCTAACGAGTTCTGTTGGCAGGGGCGGATCTCCGGGAGACTGCTCCGGATGTCACACCCGAACTAATCCTTTCTTCAAAGATATTTTCTTTTCGAGGCTTCGGCCTCCAAACTTGATTGCCTTTTCGCTGGGCCCTTTCGGCGGCGGATTCTTGGACACAGGGTCCAAGTGTCACGCCCCGATGTGCTTCCTGCGAAGCTTGGCGTTGGTAATTTCTTCGTTTGGCTATCACAACAGACGATAGCCTCTCTCTTGGAGGGGTTCTTCGGGCCTCAACGATCAATGGCCTCTGGAACTTCTTTTTCATTAAGCCCTTCTCCTTGAATGTTTTCAATACACGGTGTACCCGGGCAGATAGACGTTCGGGCTCTCTTATCTTCTGAGGGGTTGGAGCTTCAGGTCGACGCTCCCAGAAAGAACGCTTGAGCTCACAAGATGAGCTATTTCTCTTTACCCATTTCAGGTTAGTGAACCTATTTTGAGTGGGAATATTTATCTCTGGTTATGGTGCTGGCAGGTTGGAGGGATGAACTGGTACAGGTAATTGTTGAGCTCGCAACTCTGCATTTCTCTTCCTCCTCTGCCTTCTGTTGAGCCTCCCTCCAGATGAGGAAGCTTCAGTATCATACCTCCCAGAAGCAACGGGCTCCCTGGGCAAGGAAGTGGTGTTTGCAGTCACCACAGAAATTTTTCTTCCATCAACAATCCTTTTTGTAGTAAGGGTCTCAGATTGGGATAGTCTTTCGAACACAGAAGTTCTTCCTTGAGCAGTACCTCTGGCAGTAGTCCTTGCAGAATAGGATCTTCCAGAAAGTTCTTCAGAGTTTACGCCGTACACAGGGACAGATGCAGCCCTTGCAGTAGCTGCTGAGAATTCGAGCCCACCAAAGTGGATGGTGGCTCCAGCATTTCCAGTTTCAATTACAGCATTAGCCAGTTGAATCCTGGCTCCTCGTCCCAGTTGGACGGTCATCGGTGTGTCCTACATTTCCATTCTACACAAATGAAAGGCAGGGGTTAATGATCAAAATTGATACATCACCCCACACAGAATAAATAATATAAGTAGGAGAGTTAGCAAGGAATTCAAAACCCTGCTAAACAAATTTCCATTGATCTTATTTAAAAGATTCATTTTCAGGAAATTTAAAATTTGATTTGCTTTCTACTATAGCCTTTAAATGACTAGCCAGAGATGGAAAGAGAAACCATTCCCCAGTGGAGTCGCCAGAAATCTTTGGGCTCCAAAAATTCGGCCCCGGCCTCCACTCGCTTTTCTTATTCGGCGAGGGAGTTTTAACGAACTAAGTTCCGAGGTAAATTTTGGAAGGCAGATGGGTTTGTAGATAAGACACTACCCAGAGATTTCGCCCTCATTTTGCGAGGACTTTATGATCTGAGTTCTGGTTTCCTATAGGCGCAAGCCCCTATAGTTAATTACCCCTCCCGATCACGAGAGAGAACTTTCGATTAAGGCTAGCCGTTAATCAGATTCGTATAGAAATACGTGTATCTGGCATATAGTAGCAGCAATGGGTTTGGAAATTTAAAAATGATTAAGAATTTGGGAATTTTAGAAACTAGTTGGGAATTTGAAGATTTTATATTTAAAGTAGAAATTTCACCATCCTGCACTTAAAGCGGATGGTGGGGGAATGGATGATGGACCCGATCAAGATCCCATGGTTCCGTCATCCCGGTCCATCGTGGTCCCTGGTCTACTTAGCCAGAGGAGGTAGTCGACCCAACCTGACAGAAGGATCCTTGTCGGCAGCCATGGGTTGCTTCGTCCAAGGGGACCTTGTAGATCTGGGTTGGATGTTGTCTAAGGGGACAAATTTGAATCCACCTTAGCTCGCAGAGGGCTTTATGCCCTATCAATTATATCCTATTGATTCATATCTCAAGGATTTGATGTCAGTAAGGAGCGTATTGGCTCTGGCCATAACCGAGATATCGTGGTGCCATTTGGCGGCAAAACCACGCGGTTCAGAGGGCCCCGGGTCGTCGTAACCGTTTATCCTGCGGTGGCCATTTAGCGGCAGACCGCCGGTTAGAGGACACGTACCACATCCTTACTGGCAAGAGATTGTTTGAGAATGGATCCTAGTGATATTTTCGACTAGGCGTTTGACTCTTTGTGAGCTAGAGTTATATTTGAATTTGTCCACCCTGGCAAACTGTTACGGAAGGTGGATGTATTTTGCTTTAAGATATTGATGATTTGATTTCAGTTTTAAATATCTTGCAATTTGGAGTTTGTAGAGTTTGGATTTTGATAGACATTTAAGTGGAATTTGAGATATTTGTGGAACCCCTCCGGTTGAGATCTGCATTCAACACGGCCATCATCGGGGTGTTTGGGGGTCATTTCCATTTGATTGAACCTTGTCGACCCTATCAACTCATCGATAGGGGATCGGGTTTCTCGTAGGCTTTGTGCCTTTGTCTATGAATTTTCTTGATTTTAGGCATTGAAGGCCTAAAAAGAATGTATTTAAACAAATACACCGGTCACTACAACCGTGTATCTATTTGATAGTTCGAACCCTGTCGACTCCTATTGATCCGTATAGAAAGATCGGGTTCTTTAGGCTTCATGCCTTTGTTCATGAACTTTCTTGATTTTAGGGCCTTAAAGGCCGAATATGAATGTCGTAGACGCCTTCTGTCTGCTTGTATCAGTGTTGCAGATCCGGTGGCGTTGCGTCTTGGTGTTGACTCCCCCTTTCTCATTCACCGGGGATGGATTTTCTGGATTTTGGAGTCAAAGACTGTTGATTTTGGGAGAACTCCTTTTAGGATCTTCGGTGTAGCAGACTTGTTATTTCTGGTATTTGTGGGTACCAGAACTGTTCTCTTCTTAATTATAGAACTGAAAAAGAGACTTTGGAACACCAGGAAGTTTGGTTCTAATTTGTTCAAACATTTCATTCCTTCTGTTAGAGGGTGTCCTCTTTCGTACATCGATCTACATATGATATTTAATTATTTAGAGAAAGAATATCATTAATTCCAATAGAAGTGTTCTAGAAAAGAAAGGGGTAAATAGTGCTAATATTTAAGTCATTAAGGATATGTATATAGGAGATGTTGCTTATGTTCAAACACAAAGTGGTTTTACCAAGTATTTTCCTACTTCAGTTAGATTACATCAAGGATCAGCTTTAAGTCCATATCCTTTTGCTCTAGCCTTGGATTTTCTTGTTGTATATTAATAAGAGGATGTACCCTAGAGTATGCTTTTTACTAATTATATTCTTCTTATTGATAAGACTATAAAGGGAGTTGAAGGTAAACTTGAACTATTGAGGTCAATCTTAAAGTCTAAAGGTTTTGGTTTGAAATGGTGAAATAGATGGGGTATATTATTAGTAGAATTCAAGTTTTATGGTTGAAACGGAGGAATGCATCGATTTTTTGTGTGATAGAAAAATACCCCTCAAACTTAAGAGAAAATTTTATAAGATGGTTGTGATACCTACAATGCTTTATGACACAGAATATTCCCCATTAAAAGAGAAGCATAAAATTAAGTTATGTGTTGTAGAGATGAGAATACTAAGGTGGATGAGAGGCTTCATGTTTAGAGATAGAATGCAAAATGATTATATATGTGAAAAGGTTAGAGTAGCTTTAATGGTAGATAAGTTCGGAGAGAGCCACCTTAGATGGTTTGGTTACATCAAAGGTCACCCTTCTGTTGACTTGGTAAGGAGAGTAGATGTATTAGATTTGGCCTACATTAATAAAGGTAGAGGTAAACTTAAAATTATTTAGGTGGCAAATTTCCGATATGATTTTTTTATTAGTTTTAAATGAGAATTTTACTCTTAATAGGACACAATGGAGAAAAAGGATATATGTAGTCACCCCACATAGTATGATAAAAGATTATTGTTGTTGTTGTTATTGTTGTTATAGTGATTGGAGCTACAATGGCACTGAAATATTTGATTAATCATTTATAGAAAGTGGTTAAGCCATGAGAACTCCTAACATCTGTGAAACTTTTGGGTGAGGGCCAATCTAGGATGACTTGAACTTTGGATGGCTCAAGTTTGATTTTAGTGGTAGAAATAATGAATCCTAAGACAATTATCTCAATTTGTAGAAAGAAATATTTCTTTAAGTTAATGCACAATTGTTCTTTTATAAAAGTTTCAAAAACTTGTCTAAAGTGTTGCAAATGGTCTTTCTATTTTGGGCTAAAAAAAGAGATACCATCAAACTAGAAAATTAAAATCTTTCCTATGAAGGGTTTTAGAACAGTTTTTCATTAATCTTATGAAAGTGCTAAGAGCATTTGAAAGTCCAAATGGCATCACTAACCATTTATAGAGACTATCAAGGGTCTTAAAATTAGTTTTATATTCATCTCCTAATAAAATCCTAATTTTGTGCTAACCATTTTTTAAATCAATTTTAGAAAAGAAAAAAAGTTAGCCTTTGAAATTAAATCAAACATGTCATCCAATTGAGGGAAAGAAAATCTATACTTAGTAATAATTTTATTAATAGCATAACTATCAACACCTATCCTTCATTTCCTATCTTTCTTAGGGGTTAATAAGGCTTAAACTGCACATGGACTAAGACTTTTTTTTGTATAAAACCTTTCTTAAGCAAAGTCCTCAACTTGTCTTTTAATCTTAGTATATTTAGCAGGATCATCTAATAATGAGGGAGATTGGGAAGCTAGGAACCTAGGACTAGATCAATGGCATGCTAAATAGAAGTAATAATGGGTAAGGCATTATGTACAACATCAACAAAACCTATAAAGAAGAGGAGTGACTACATTAGGTATGTTAATTTCCTTAGAATAAAGTATTACTTCTTTCACAAATAACAAGTGTAGGTAGGTCAAATTAGTAAATTGCTTTTAAATGGTTTTAGATCCTATAAATTTTTTTCATTGAAGTTATAGAAGTAGGTAAAATAATGGTACTAGAATGGCCTAATAATAGGGTTTCCTATAACATAGAGTTGGAGTTTATCTCCCTTATTATGATTAGTTTTGGGTTATATATTACAATTTTTTTATGAGATATGATGGGTATATTCTCCATAGGTTTAAATGGTAGGAGTTTGATGGTTTTTTATTATGTTTAAAAATATATGTATTTTTTCTAACATAGTTAGTCACATTTAAGTCATACAACCATGTTATGCCTAATAAAATATGAGGAACATCCATGGGAAGTACATCACACCAAACTTGATCTTTCTAACTATATATTTTAATGGAAACAAGTAACAAAGATGTATTGTTGTCCCAAATATCTTGAAAAGGCCCAAGGTGCGGTTCAATATTAAGATTGGCGCTAGTAACAATGTGAGTTGTGATGAAAATCATTGCACTTCATCTATCTATAACTAATATATACCATTTCTTATTACACATAACACATACAAAAAATATTCTTCCTTCTCTAGTCCTTTATTTTATTTTTGTTACAATTAGCAATCACATCACATTTATTTGGGGGTCACCTATTTGTACTAACTCCTTGTTAGATACATGTGTATCATCATATAATTCTTCTACGTTATCATCTATAGGAGTCTTATTTTCATTTAACAAAAGAATTTGGGCTTCGCATTAATTTTACATATGACCCTTTTTATGACATTTAAAGAAAATGACTTTCTTATTTTAGAACTCTCATCAGTAAGAACTTTTGGCAAATTGGTTGGGCCAATAAGTGGCATGGTTCTTACAGTGGACTTATGGGATGAAATAGAGGAGGATTTTCCTTTCGAACTTGAAAAACAAGCAGGTTTATTTTGATTTTCTACTAGTAAAGCATAATAAATTGCTTCTTCTAAAGTTTGGGGATCAAATAACTCTACTTCATTCCTAATATTTATCCTAAGTATAATGACAAATGTATTGGATAGTTACCAATCATTATTAGCACAATTAGTCCTAAAAATTGAAGCTTCAAAAGTATTCAAATATTTAGTTAAAAAACACTATCTTGCCTTAAAGTTAATAACTTTCCATGTATTTTTTTATAATGGCGCCTAGGTGAATAGTTGATTTTTAATATATCCTTTATTTCTATCCAGCTAAGAGTGCTACTTCCTGACCTTTATTCTTTTTCTAAAGTATTAGACCAATCAATCTTGACATGTCTAGTTAATTTCATTTTAGTAAAAGAAACTCTTTAGTAATAATCTATCTTATACTAGTCAAAGAAGTCATCCATTGGACTAATTAGTCTAGGAACCTATTGGGGTCATGAGTACCATCACAGGTGGGAGCTTAAACTTTAACTCTTCTAGAGGGATCATTAAAATCATCAGTACTCTTATGAGGATGATCTCTCCTTCCACCATTTATAAGGTTGGATCCTCTTATATTTGGTTAGTGATCTATGTAGTTTATGAAATAATCATCTTCTAATGGTGTATTATGATTTTGGGCAGAGCATAGGACATGATTTCTATTAATATGTAGATGACCCAAAATAGATTGCATTTAATCTATTTGTCCTTTATCTGAATTTTAGTCTCCTTAAATAGTTTTTTGGTCTTAATATTATATTCATGAATCCTAATATCTAAGGAATATATAATCTTGGTTAAGTTTTCAATCTAATATTAAGAAATTAATTTAGGTGCCATTATATGATTTTATTTTTAAATATGAAGAGAGAGATTATATAGAGAGATAAAGTTAAAAAATAGATCTAAAAATAAACAAATTTAAGTTGAAAAAACTTTTAGGTGAAGAGGGGGGTACAAAGACCTGTTTGAATAGTTGCTATTTGAATGATTTATAATTGTGCAACTTATGTAGTTTTGATGATTCCAAACATTATTGTTCAAATGTATAGTTATCTCCTATCAATTTCAGAAGATTTGCACTTGCTCTTGTGTGTACTAACATTTCAGGAAAATCAGACTCCAGACTACGAAAACTTCAAATCAAATTCAACATGAGACTTTGAATTAATTTTGAAAGGGAGTGATTGTAATTGAGTGAATAAAATCTCACACACACAAAATAAGGAGATCTTGAAATTCTATACTGATCGTACAGGACGATATTTATCGTACTGGACGATCTGTCAGTTATCTCCTATAGAGCACTTGGAACGAATAGGAACTTGCTTGAAAAATTTTTTTTTTTTCTCTAAGTCCTATTCGTCCAGGACGAATTTTAATATCGTCCCGGACGATGGGTTCTCTGTAAAATTTCGTCCAGACGAATTTTACCATCGTACGAGGCGACCAGTCCTCTGGAAAAATTTCGTCCAGACGAAAATAATTATCGTACCGGACGAACAGCTCTCTGGAAAATTTTCGTCCAGACGAAACCAAATTATCGTCCCCGGCGATTGGTCCTCTGGAAAATTTTCGTCCCAGACGAAATAAATAATCGTCCCAGGACGATCGGCTCTCTGGAAAAATTTTCGTCCAGACGAATAAATTTTCGTCCAAACGATAAACCGACTTAGAACAGTTTTCAGCAGTTTCTAGAACCGACCTTGTAATAACCGTTCGTACTGGACGAACCTAGTTCGTACAGGACGATCAGCTGTACGAAGTCATTTCGTACACATATACAAATTGGGTCGTTTCAGATCGTTTAAGTAAAATCGTCCAGGACGATCCAGGATCGTACGGGACGATCCACTGCGTACAGAATTGAAATTATGCAGTTTTTAGGCGGTTTTTCATGTCTTTTGTATAAATAGTCCAAATTAGACTGCCACCCAATCTTTTTGTCATTTGATCTTCGTGCCTATTGAGAGAATAGCCAAGGGGAGAGTGGAAGAGAGCATTCAAAGGAGGATTCCTACCATTGGAGCAAGAAGGGTTCACTTGGATTGCTAAGGTAAGAATCTCTACTTGTGAAATTGGATTTCTTCACTCTTTTCTTTCTTCCTTCTAGATTCGTGTGAGAAGATCATTCAAGAAGGTCCGGTTCTCTGCCGACACTTGGAGAGTGTGAACAGACGTGGGTTCTCTGCCTACACTAGGAGAGTGTAAAAGGAAGAAGGTTCTCTGCCTACACTTGGAGAGTGTGAACAGCCGTAGGGTTCTCTGCCCACACTAGGAGAGTGTGAAAGGACGACGGTTCTCTGCCCACACTAGGAGAGTGTGAAAGGACGACGGTTCTCTGCCAGCACTGTGGATTGTGTAAAAGGACGACGGTTCTCTGCCGCACCGGGGAGTGGTGAAAAAGAGTGTTTTGTACAGGCTTCTCCGCCTTGCTGTGGGTGCTAAAGGAGAGTCACTTTGTGGTATTAGTGCAATACTCAGAGGGTGCCTCTGAGGAGTGGATGTAGGTCTGGTTATAGACCGAACCACTATAAATCTGGTGTCATTTACTTTATTGCTTTTACGTTTCCGCATTTTAATTTCAGTTTTAACAACTCTGTGGTTGAAAAACATTTTTCTACAAACTTTAAAAGAAAATTTTATTTCGGTTCAACTTTATTATTAAGAGGGTTTAAAATTTTTAAAACTACCAATTCACCCCCCTCTTGGTAGCCGTGGGACATTTACTTAGGCTTAACAACCTAATTACTAGACTCAACAAGTGGTATCAGAGCATAGTTTCAAAATCATAAGTTTGAACTACTTTTTGATTAACGTAGATGGCTACATTTGGAAACCGAAACACACCTGAGGGTTACTCTATCACTAGACCTCCACTGTTTGACAATATTCCTTTTGATTTTTGGAAAACACGCATGTCTACTTTCTTACAGTCACTTGATTATCGCATGTGGATGCTAGTCCAGGAAGGTTACACAAAACCAACTAGATTAGTTGATGGAATAAGGGTAGATACACCCTATGCAGATTGGACTATAGAAGAACGTGACTTAGCACAATTAAATGCGAAATGTTTAAATAGTTTCTTTTGTGCTTTAAAATCTGAAGACTACATGCGAGTTTCCACTTGTAAAAGCGGAAAAGACATATGGGATAGACTTTGTATTACTTATGAAGGGACAAATGAGGTTAAGCAATCAAGACTCAATATCTTGTTACATGACTACGAATTATTTCGCATGAAACCTAATGAATCTATATCTGACATGTACACAAGATTCACTCAAATTGTCACCTCTTTGCATGCACTTGGTAGGGAATTAACTAATGCTGAAATGGTTAATAAGATTCTTCGTTGTTTACCTACTGCATACGATGCTAAAATTACTGCAATTACAGAGTCAAAAGATCTGAACATTTATTCTATTGACAATCTTCTTGGTTCACTCATTGCTTACGAGCAAGGAGTAAGTCAAAGAAAGATTGATGCAGGTGAACCAAGAAAGGACAAGAATATTGCACTAAATGTGGAAGAGTCAGAAAGTGAACACTCACAACCTGAGGATGAAGATGATATAGCACTGATGACTAGACAATTCAAAAGCTTTTTAAAGAGGAAGCAGAAGAGACGCCAGCAATGGAATAGAGGTAAGTATAACAGAAATGGCAAGGTTTCTAATGAAGTGATTTGTTATGAATGCAGGAAACCAGGTCATATAAAGACTGATTGTCCAAAACTCAAAGCCACTCCTAGCAAGGAGAAGGTAGAGGAGAAACCAATGGTAAAGAAGGGCAAGAAGAAGTTTCAAAAGGCTTTTTGGGCGGACTCAGCTTCAGACTCATCTGAGACTGAAAAAGAAGAAGAAGTCACCAACCTTTGCTTAATGGCAGATAAAGCTGAACAATCAGATCAAGAAGAGGTATGTGATTTAACCTATAATGAAATTGTTTGAAGTTTCTGAACACATGCATGATGCATATAGGAAAACGAAAAAGATGTATGCTAGTTTAGTTTTAGAATTTGAAGAGCTTAATAAGGAACACGAAATCCTTAGGAAAGATCATGCTTTAATTGATAGCAACCACATGAAACTACTTGATGAATATGATGACTTGAATAAAAATTTTGAGAATTTAAAATCATCCTATGCTGAACTTGAAAAAGAATTTGAAAAATTTAAGGATGAATCTGAGCACAAGACATATAGAGTAAACTATACAAATCGAATCTTGAAGGAAATGAATTCATTTTACAAACTTACTATAAGAGCTCTCGAGGATAATAGGAACCCCCCTAAACTTGAAGATTTTACAAATCCTAAATATTATCCTAAATTCATGAAATCCCTTAGAAGACAATCATATGAGAGAAAACATAGGAATATTTTTCCTAATGTTAAATGTAACAATTGTGGATTTTTGGGACATATATCTCACACCTGCACTTTAAAGATTAAACCTAATTTGGTGTGGAGAATTAAGATGCATAAACCTAGACATATCATACATGCATCTGATTATAAATTTCATAAAGGTGAACCCAAACTAGTTTGGGTTCCCAGGTCTAACATTTGAATTTTTTGCAGGTATACTCTCACACAAGACCTCGTGAGAGTATATGGTACCTGGACAGCGGATGTTCTAAGCACATGACTGGAGATACTGCTCAATTCATAACGCTGGAAGCCAGGAGTGGAGGCAAGGTTACACTTGGAGATAATACCACAAAGAAAGTAGTTGGATCAGGTATGATTGGAAACTTGAAAAATTTTTTTATAGACAATGTTTTATTAGTTGAAGGCTTAAAACATAATTTGCTTAGCATAAGTCAGCTATGTGATAAGGGCTATAATGTAAAATTTTTACCTACTAGCTGCATAATTAGCCTAAATGGGAAAAATTGTTTTAAATGGAAAAAGGGTGAACAATGTCTACATGCTAGATTTAAATTGTATTCAATCTCCTACTGCTTTTTGTTTGAAAACTGTATCTGATGAATCATGGCTTTGGCATAGGAGACTTTGTCATTCTAGTATGAAAAATCTTAGAAAAATTACCCAAAAGAATTTGGTTAGAGGAATACCTAAACTAGACTTTACTAAGGACCACCTATGTGATGCATGTCAATTAGGAAAACAAGTGAAATCCTCTTTTAAGTCCATTAAAGATCTTAGGACCAGTAAACCTTTAGAAATTCTTCACATGGATCTTTTTGGACCTGTAAGCACTGTTAGTCTAGGAGGAAAGGTATATGGATTTGTTATAGTAGATGATTTTTCAAGATTCACCTGGGTTAAATTTCTTTTTCATAAGAGTGAATCATTTGAGGAATTCAGAAATTTTTCAACTTGGATACAAAGAAAACTAGGATGTGAAATAATTTCTATACAAAGTGATCATGGAGGAGAATTTGAAAATGAAAGATTTGAAGATTTCTGTAAAGAAAAGGGGATTGATCACAATTTTTCTGCACCTAGAACTCCTCAACAAAATGGAGTAGTTGAAAGAAAGAACAGAACATTAATAGAAGCCGCCCGAGCAATGTTAGCAGAATACTCACTTCCTAGATATTTTTGGGCTGAGGCGGTTAGCACTGCATGCTATGTTCTGAATAGGGTGAATGTGAGATCAAATTTGAATAAAACACCCTATGAGTTGCTAAAAGGTAGAACACCAAATTTGTCTCATTTGCATGTATTTGGTTGCAAGGTGTTCATACATAATAATGGAAAATCTGCCTTAGGAAAATTTGATCCAAAATCAGATGAAGGAATTTTTGTTGGATATTCAAGTGTTGGAAAATCTTATAGAGTATTCAACAAAAGAACTTTAGTCATTGAAGAAACCACACATGTTGTTTTTGATGAAAATGGAAACATGGAAGAGCCAAAAGTTGTTGAAGAAGAAATTGAAGAAAACTCCCAAAAGATAGATAGATTAAATTTGGAAGAAAATGTGGAAGAAAATTTAGATAGAGAAGACCCTTTGCCTAGAGATTTGAGATTTTCTAAAAACCACCCAAAGGAATTAATCATAGGTGAACCAAGTGAGGGTGTTAGAACTAGGCGTGGATTAAAACAAGGAAGTCAATCATTCAGCCTTTATTTCAACTGTTGAACCCACTAACATTGATCAAGCACTTTCAGATGAATTTTGGATATTGGCCATGCAAGAAGAGTTAAATCAATTTGTAAGAAATAAAGTGTGGGAACTAACTACAAGGCCAAAAGATCAAAGTGTTGTTGGAACCAAGTGGGTGTTCAAAAATAAAATGAATGACTCAGGAGTAGTCATTAGAAATAAGGCTAGATTAGTAGCTAAGGGGTATAATCAAATTGAAGGAATTGATTTTGAGGAAACTTTTGCTCCTGTAGCTAGACTTGAAGCAATTAGGGTTTTACTAGCCTTTGCCTGCTTTAAAGGTTTTAAATTGTTTCAAATGGATGTCAAAAGTGCCTTTTTAAATGGAGTAATTGAAGAAGATGTTTTTGTAGAACAACCTCCAGGTTTTGAAAATTCTAAATTTCCAAATCATGTTTTCAAATTAAAAAAGGCATTATATGGATTGAAACAGGCACCTAGGGCTTGGTATGAGAGGTTAAGCACCTTCCTACTTGAAAGATCTTTTGAAAAAGGAAGTGTGGATACAACTCTCTTTTTAAGGAAAATTGGAAAGGATATACTTATTGTTCAAATTTATGTAGATGACATCATCTTTGGATCTTCAAATAAACATCTTTGCGATGATTTTTCTAAAAACAATGAGTAGTGAATTCGAGATGAGTCTAATGGGAGATTTAAATTACTTTCTAGGATTTAGCATTAAGCAACTTGAGGAAGGTACTTTTCTTAGTCAAACCAAATATATTAAGGACATCCTCAAAAAATATGAAATGGACAATGCTAAACCTGTTAGTACACCAATGAGTTCTTCAGTTCAGTTGGATAAAGACCTTAAGGGAAAATCTGTTGATCAAAAGAAATTTAGAGGGATAATTGGATCTTTACTTTACTTGACTGCTAGCCGACCAGATATTATGTTTAGTGTTTGCTTATGTGCTAGATTTCAATCAGATCCAAAAGAATCACATTTGACAGCAGTGAAAAGGATTTTAAGATATCTACTAGGAACTCAAAACTTAGGAATTTGGTATCCTAAGTTTAGCTCTTCATTTGAAATTATTGGTTACTCAGATTCTGACTTTGCAGGCTGTAGAGTGGATAGGAAAAGTACTTCTGGAACATGTCAATTCATTGGAAATTCATTAGTTTCATGGTCTAGTAGAAAACAAAATTCAGTGGCACTATCTACTGCAGAAGCAGAATACATTGCATTAGGAAGTTGTGTGGCACAAGTACTTTGGTTAAAACAACAGTTGATTGACTTAGGATTAACTATAGGCACTATTCCAATTTATTGTGACAATACTAGTGCAATTTGCATTTCCAAAAATCCTATTCAACATTCTAGAACCAAACACATTGATATAAGGCATCATTTCATAAGGGATCATGTATCCAAAGGAGAAATTGAACTCATACATGTTTCAACTGAAAATCAACTTGCAGACATTTTTACAAAACCTTTAGCCTTTGATACCTTCAGTACTTTAAGAACAAGGCTTGGTGTTATTGATTTGAATGCTTAACCAAAATGTCTTTGCAACATTGATACTTGTTGTGTTTTGTTTTTTGTGATTTTGTGAATTTTGTGTGTTTTTGAATAAATTGTTTTTTTTATTTTTGTCTTATGTTTTTGAACAGTAGAAGTTTTTTTTTTTTTTTTTTTTTTTTTTTTTTTTTTTTTTTTATCTTATATGTGTTATTGTGATTGTTGTGATGTGTTTGTTTAAGTTCAATGTTTTTTATGTTTTTTTTTTTTTTTTTTTTTTAATCAATGAAAGTTTGTTTGTTTTAGATTTGTTTTGAAATGTGGCTAATCTTTATGAATTTCATTAATATTGTTTTTAATCTACATTGTGCTCAAATTCGATTGTAATGTGAGATTATCTATATTAGAAAATCTAGACTTTCTAAATTTATAATTTGTTTATAACTTGTTGTATTTAGAATTTTTTAAATTCATGTCTATTCATTTAGACTACATAAAATTTAATATTGTTATTGCAATTTTGATGTTTTCTTATTTTGTATTTCTATGCTCAAATGATATTTATGCACCTAGAAATATTTGAAATGTTAGATTATAGATTTTGGAAAGAATTGGTCAAATTACTCTTGAACATTGTACAAATGTACAAAAATCAAAAGGGATTCACAAAAATTTGCAAAGTGAAAAAGAGGCACAAAATAAGCCCAACCAAAGAAAAATGCACAAAAATGTGCTCCAAAACTTTGAAAAGATGTGCAAAGCACCACATGAGGTAATTCTCTTCTTTCCAAATTCGTTTAATCTCTTAATTCAAGTTGATCTAATGTTCATTTATATTCTATTGAACTTTGAAATATAGAATTTTTTTTTACATCTCACTTGTAATGATTTTCAATAATCAAAATGTCTAAATTGAATCATGTCTTTGATAAATTCTTCTTACTTACAATGTTATATCATTTCATAAATTTTATGAATTTCTATGATTGACCTAATATCTTTAGTTTAAAATTGCATACCCTATGTCAAATCACAATTTAGATTAAATTTTACAAATGAATTTCATATAATTATTTACATTTCTTGTCTTTTTCTTCTTCACTTTTTGTTGCTGTCAAAAAGGGGGAGAAATTATTATGTTTGTGGTTTGTGTTTTGTGATTATGTTTGTGTTTGTGTTTTTGTGTGTTTGTGTTTTGTGTGTTAAAAATTTTTGAAAAACAAAAATATTGTTCTTTAATGCCTCCTTATTTTAATGTACTCATAAATTCAGGGGGAGTTTAGGAGATAAGAGATTTGTTTTAACTTGAAACCATACTAACAATAATTGTTTTGCCATCATCAAAAAGGGGGAGATTGTTTGAATAGTTGCTATTTGAATGATTTATAATTGTGCAACTTATGTAGTTTTGATGATTCCAAACATTATTGTTCAAATGTATAGTTATCTCCTATCAATTTCAGAAGATTTTGCACTTGCTCTTGTGTGTACTAACATTTCAGGAAAATCAGACTCCAGACTACGAAAACTTCAAATCAAATTCAACATGAGACTTTGAATTAATTTTGAAAGGGAGTGATTGTAATTGAGTGAATAAAATCTCACACACACAAAATAAGGAGATCTTGAAATTCTATACTGATCGTACAGGACGATATTTATCGTACTGGACGATCTGTCAGTTATCTCCTATAGAGCACTTGGAACGAATAGGAACTTGCTTGAAATTTTTTTTTTCTCTCTAAGTCCTATTCGTCCAGGACGAATTTTAATATCGTCCCGGACGATGGGTTCTCTGTAAAATTTTGTCCAGACGAATTTTACCATCGTACGAGGCGACCAGTCCTCTGGAAAAATTTCGTCCAGACGAAAATAATTATCGTACCGGACGAACAGCTCTCTGGAAAATTTTCGTCCAGACGAAACCAAATTATCGTCCCCGGCGATTGGTCCTCTGGAAAATTTTCGTCCAGACGAAATAAATAATCGTCCAGGACGATCGGCTCTCTGAAAAATTTTCGTCCAGACGAATAAATTTTTCGTCCAAACGATAAACCGACTTAGAACAGTTTTCAGCAGTTTCTAGAACCGACCTTGTAATAACCGTTCGTACTGGACGAACCTAGTTCGTACAGGACGATCAGCTGTACGAAGTCATTTCGTACACATATACAAATTGGGTCGTTTCAGATCGTTTAAGTAAAATCGTCCAGGACGATCCAGGATCGTACGGGACGATCCACTGCGTACAGAATTGAAATTATGCAGTTTTTAGGCGGTTTTTCATGTCTTTTGTATAAATAGTCCAAATTAGACTGCCACCCAATCTTTTTGTCATTTGATCTTCGTGCCTATTGAGAGAATAGCCAAGGGGAGAGTGGAAGAGAGCATTCAAAGGAGGATTCCTACCATTGGAGCAAGAAGGGTTCACTTGGATTGCTAAGGTAAGAATCTCTTCTTGTGAAATTGGATTTCTTCACTCTTTTCTTTCTTCCTTCTAGATTCGTGTGAGAAGATCATTCAAGAAGGTCCGGTTCTCTGCCGACACTTGGAGAGTGTGAATAGACGTGGGTTCTCTGCCTACACTAGGAGAGTGTAAAAGGAAGAAGGTTCTCTGCCTACACTTGGATAGTGTGAACAGCCGTAGGGTTCTCTGCCCACACTAGGAGAGTGTGAAAGGATGACGGTTCTCTGCCCACACTAGGAGAGTGTGAAAGGACGATGGTTCTCTGCCAGCACTGTGGATTGTGTAAAAGGACGACGGTTCTCTGCCGCACCGGGGAGTGGTGAAAAGAGTGTTTTGTACAGGCTTCTCCGCCTTGCTGTGGGTGCTAAAGGAGAGTCACTTTGTGGTATTAGTGCAATACTCAGAGGGTGCCTCTGAGGAGTGGATGTAGGTCTGGTTATAGACCGAACCACTATAAATCTGGTGTCATTTACTTTATTGCTTTTACGTTTCCGCATTTTAAATTTCAGTTTTAACAACTCTGTGGTTGAAAAACATTTTTCTACAAACTTTAAAAGAAAATTTTATTTTGGTTCAACTTTATTATTAAGAGGGTTTAAAATTTTTAAAACTACCAATTCACCCCCCTCTTGGTAGCCGTGGGACATTTACTTAGGCTTAACAACCTAATTACTAGACTCAACAAGACCTCTTACGTCTCAAGCTCTCCTTAAGTATTTTTGGCCATTTTTGTAAAGTTCTTTTTAACTCAAATATGTTAAATTTTATACACATATAGTTTCATGCATGTAATTTGAATTCAAGAAAATAATACAAATATTTATGAGCCTAAGCCTTTAAAATGGAAAATTATTCAAATTTTGACAAATAAACAACCATTTTTACCATAAGCAAATAACAACAAAAGTTAAAGAAAGTTATATAAAGTTTTATAAGCACAAGGTAATATTTTTATTTTCTTAAGGTGAATCACACCTTTACTAGGATTTTCACACATGATAAAAGTTTATGGGTTGGTTCATACAAAGATGTTGAACATCCTTTATAATAGAGCTCATTAATTACATATCATATATGTATAATAGATATATAAAATAATATACTATTTATATCCAATGTATTAATATGAAATAAATCAATCATAAAATGGATTTAATAACATCAAATTTCTTTGAGTAACTCTCAATCTTTTGGGGTAATTCCTCTATAAGAAAATTCTTCTTAATTGCCCAAAAATCTTGACTAGATGTATTATTCCCTTATTCACTTTGATACCTTAGATGATGGTGGTGGGTAGAATTTTAGTGAGATTAATTGCTAAAAAAGGCTATGAATCTTTAATTTAATATATAGAGAGGTGTTATGGAGTTTATGGTGGAATGATGATGGGTTTAGAGGGTTGTATTAGTAGAAATTCCAAGACTAGTCTAATTTACGGAGTGACCTTTATAGGAGCTAAATTATTCAAAAAGATGGTGGGATTTTATTAAGTGTAAATTGTGTACTATTTATTTTATTAAAATTCAATAAAAATGTGTTATTTTAGTTATATTTGTACATAAAAGATTAGGAGAAAGTAAAAATTTATAAGTTTTGAACGAATATTGCAGCGCTCATAGATTCTACATTATATATTTTTTCTCTTCAACACCCCAACACCTAAATCACACAATATAACACCGATCACTATGGAATTTAAGGAAAAATAAGCACCCTGGCGGAGTCTAGGTCAACACTCCATAATATTGTTGCGCCATAAATTAGTGTCACAACACTTCAATCCCATGAAATAGAAAGATGGTGCGCCAAACTTCATGATGCTACAGCACCATATTAAACTTTTGAGCACCACACTGTTGGACTTTGACAACAGCATAATAGAGTAGTTGCCAAAATAAGGAGTTGTGCTGAATCATCCAAAAGACACATCAGTTCAACTTTTAATCATGTTAGGTCAGTATAGTGCCACCACAGAGTAAGCCTAATAGTACTGAGGAACTAGTTCTTTTGATAACATCTTAGTGCCAACACTTTGAGTTCATTTAATAGTGCCTAAGGCCGTTTTTACACTTATTATAAATAGTTTTTAAATTCTTTTATCAAGGTGTTTGATCATTTTTAGTGGATTCTTATACTTTTGAGTGTCTTTCTTTAGTCCCCCGTAAGAGTAAATTCGAAGGGAGGCCAAGGAGGGTAAATACTTTCATTTAACAATCTTAGCCATTTTGTGTAAGCAATTTTATTGTTGGAGGAAGAATGAGTGTGGAGAATATTAATTGATCCTTTATAGTGACATTTATCTTATTTAATTCTCATATATCTTCTTCTTATATGAATTAAATGAATATGAGTTTGCTTTTTATGTTATCCATGTATGGCTAAATCTTTGAGTTTTGGGCTAATAATGTAAACATATAGAAAATACTAATGTAAACTCTCGTGTCTTGAATTAGTTTATATATATTTTCAATATCTTCCATTCTTAATTTTATACATATAATGATCATGTGTATTATTAATATCTAGTGTGATATATCGCCTCAATGGAGGAATATTGGAACAAATAAGAGTATTAAAATGGAATGTTGGCATACCTAGATATAGGATATTCTTCTAGGTTTTATGAAGGCATTACAATTGTAGGAAGGCCTTAAACCTCCATTTTCACCCCTACAAGATCAATAAGGATATAGGAATGCATATGCTCTGATCCAATTTTAAAATTAAAATCTCACTAGGAAAACTATATTATTTTATATTCATTTGCATAAAAGACTTTATTTACATTAGTATCTACTTTTCTTACAAGTCTCCATTAAGTGATAAAAACTTAAAAATACTCACTTTTCATTTAGTAGGATAAATCATGAATCTATAATAGAAAGTAGTAGTTTAATTATAATTAAGTAAAAATTTTCTTGTGGGATCGACACTCTTATTTATCACTTTATTACTTGATTGACACATATAGTTGTGTATCTTGTGGACTTTCATTAATTTTTTATATCAAAGGAAACTTAATCATATTCATACTGCACTCTAGCTCTGTGTGTAGCTCATCACAGCCCCCATTAAGGTTTTGGCGCTATTGCCAACAAAGTAATGTGTGCATTGCAATTTTAAACTATAGTATAAACTAATTGCATTATTCTTGATTGTATCCTGTATCTTTACTATTTAGTTCTTTTTAAAATTTTTAAAATGAAAAATTATTATTTGTTTAATTTTTGTTATTTACTTTTTAGTTCATTGTTGTTTAGATCTAGTAAGGGGCCTTTATTGTTTAATTCTTAGATAGAAAGACCCTTAAAAAAATTCAAAAAAATGAAAAGATTTTAGAGATGTGTGAATCAGTTCAAGATCATGACCATTATAGACCCCTTAGAGAGTATGAAAACCCTATAGAAGAAGGAATCAATTAGAGTATCAATAGAACTACTATCCATGCTAATAACTATGAAGTAAAACCTGCCATAACTTAGGTGATTCAAAATTTCTATTTTCAAAGAACTCCTGTTGAGGATCCTAAGATATACTTAGCTAGCTTCTTGAAAAAATAAAAAGATTTTAGAGATGTGTGAATCTGTTCAAGATCATTACCATTATAGACCCCTTAGAGAGTATGAAAACCCTATAGTAGAAGGAATCCATTAGAGTATCAATAGACTACTATCCAAGATAATAACTATGAAGTAAAACCCGCCATAACTCAGGTGATTCAAAATTCCTATTTTCAAAGAACTCCTGTTGAGGATCTTAAGATATACTTAGCTAGCTTCTCAAAAATTTGTGTATAATTTAAGTATAATGGTTTCAGTGATGATGTTACTAGACTTTGATTGTTCCAATTTTCTCTAAGAGACAAAACTAAAATGTGGTTGAATTCCTTTCCCTTAGGCTCTATAACCACTTGGAATGAGTTTGTACATAAATCTTTCGCTAAGTATTTTTCATCTTAAAAAAATCATCAAGCTTAGGAATGATATTGTTAAGAGAGTTGCTAATTGCATGTTTTACATTCTTGCAACTTGTATAATTTTGATTATTCCAAATATTATTGTTTTAAATTTTGTTATCTCCTAACACTTTTTGGAAGATTTGTTTTTGCTCTTATGTGGACTAACATTTCAGGAAATTCGAAATCCAGACTAATGAAGACTTCAAATCAAATTCAGCATGAGATAGTTTGTAAATTGAAGCTTGTATTTTTCTTTGAATTGAGTTTGAGAGGGAGTGATTGTAATTGTGTAAATAAACAAACACACACACTTAAGAAGATCTTTAAAAATTATACTGATCGTGCGGGACGAACACAGTTTGTACGGGACGATCAAGTCAGTTGTATCCTCGGACGAGCAATGGAATGAACAAGAAGCGTAGAAAATTTTTCTAAGTCTTGATCATCAAGGATGAATTTCCTATTCGTCCCAATACAAAATGGGCTCTGGAAAATTTTCATTCAGACAAACTCCAATTCGTCCCAGGACGAAATGTCCTCTGGAAAATTTTTGTTCAGACAAAATCCATATTCATACCAGGACGAAATGCTATCTAGAAAACTTTTGTCCAGACGAACACCAATTCATCCCAGGACAAAATTTCCTCTGTAAAAATTTCATCCAGACGAACTCATATTCATCCTAGGATGAAGCGAACCGACTCTTGAAAATTTGGCAACTTCTTACAGATTTTGGAACTGACCTATGGTATAACCATTCGTACCGGACGAACCTTGTTCGTACGGGATGACTAACGTGTACAAAGTCAGTTTATACCAATATACATTGGGTTCGTTTGCAACTTAATTAAGTAACATCGTCCAGGATGATCCACGATTATACGGGATGATCCACTGCTGACAGACTTGAATTTTAGCAGTTTTTGGATGATTTTTTGTGTCTTTCTATATAAAGTCCAATATAAACTACCACTTAATATTTTTGCCTACTGATCTTCGTGCCAATTGAAAGGAGAGTCAAAGAGAGAGTGTGAGAGAGTGTTTGAAGGAGAATTCTTACTACTGGAGCGTGAAGATTTCACTTGGTACTCAAAGGTAAGAGTCTCTACTTTTGGTTTTTGATTACTTCACTCCTTTCTCTCTTCATTCTAGATTTCTTATGAAGAAGATATGTCAAGGAGATTCGATTCTCTTCCAACACTTGGAGAGTGTGAACAGCCGAAGGGTTCTCTATCCACACTAGGAGAGTGTGAATAGCGGAAGGATTCTCTACCCACACTAGGAGAGTGTGAAAGGATGAAGGGTTATCTACCCACACTAGGAGAGTGTGAACAGCCGAAGGGTTCTCTGCCCACACTAGGAGAGTGTGAAAGGATGAAGGGTTCTCTGCCTATACTGGAAGAGTGTGAAAGGACGAACAGTTCTCTGCCAACATTGGGAAGAGTATAAAAGGATGACGGTTCTCTACCGCACCGGGTTGTGGTGGAAGAGAGTTTTGTAAAGGCTTCTCCTCCTTGCTGTGGGTGTAAAAGGAGAGTCACCAGTGGTATTAGTGCAATACTCAGAGGGTTCCTCCGGGGAGTGGATGTAGGTCGTGTTTGACCGAACCACTATAAATCTCATGTCTTTTATTTTTTCGCTGTTTTTTATTTTTTATTTTACTATTTCTAACTTATGGTTGAAAAATATTTTCTATAAAATTCATTAAAGTTAATTTTCTTGGTTCTAAATTTTGAAGAGGGATATAATTTTTTAATTACCAATTCACCCCCCCTCTTGGTTAACCACCGGGACATAAGCTTAGGTTTAACAACCTAATTCATATTGAATAAGTTTCAACAAGTGGTATCAGAGCTTGGTTTCAAAATCATAATTTTAGACTACTTTTGATTAACGTAGATGGCTACATTTGGAAATTGAAATACACCTGAGTGTTACTCTATAACCAGACCTCCATTGTTCGATAATATTCATTTTAATTTTTGGAAAACACGCATGTCTACATTTTTACAGTCACTTGATTATCGTATGTGGATCTTAGTTCAGGAAGGGTATACAAAACCAACTAGATTAGTTGATGGAGTTAGAGTTAAAACACCTTTTGTGGATTGGACAGTAGAAGAATGTGACTTAGCACAACTAAACACCAAATGCTTGAATAGTTTCTTTTGTGCACTTAAATCAGAAGATTACATGCGGGTTTCTACTTGCAAGAGTGGAAAGGACATATGGTATAGACTTTGTATAACATATGAGGGGACTAATGAGGTTAAGCAATCTAGACTTAATACATTGTTGTATGATTATGAACTATTTCGCATGAAACTTAATGAATACATTTCGGATATGTACTCAAGATTCACACAAATAGTCACCTTTTTACAGGCATTGGGTAGGGAACTAACGAATGTTGAAATGGTTAATACGATTATTCGTTGTTTGCCTACTGCTTATGATACTAAAATTACTGCAATTACAAAGTCTAAAGATTTAAACATTTACTCTGATGACAATCTTCTTTGTTCACTAATTGCTTACGAGCAAGGAGTTAGCCAAAGAAAGATTGATGCAGGTGAACCACGAAAGGAGAAGAACATAGCACTGAAAGTGGAGGAGTTTGAGAGTGAACACTCACAACCTGAGGATGAAGACGACATCACATTAATGACTAGACAATTCATAATCTTTCTGAAGAGGAAGCAGAAGAGACGCCAGTAATGGAATAGAGGTAAATTTAATAGAATTGCAAAGGTTTCAAATGATGTTATTTGCTATGAGTGCAAAAAACCTGGAGATAAAAAGACAGATTGCCCAAAACTCAAAGCCACTCATAGCAAGGAGAAGGTAGAGGAGAAACCTTTTGTGAAGAAGGGCAAGAAGAAAATCCAAAGAGTTTTTTGGGCGGACTCAGCTTCAGACTTGTCAGAGACAGAAAAGGAAGAGGAAGTCACAAATTTATGCTTAATGGCTGATAGTCTTGATCAGTCAGATTAAGAAGAGGTATGTGACTTAAGTTATGATGAACTTTTTGAAGTTTCTGAACACATGCATGATGCATATATGAAAATGAAGAAAATGCATGCTAGTCTAAGTTTATAATTTAAAGAATTATAAAAAAATCATGAAATCTTTAAGAAATATCATGCTTTAATTGATGACAACCACATGAAATTACTTGATGAGTTTGATAACTTGAATAAAAATCATGAAAATTGAAAATCATCCTATGCAGAACTTGAAAAAGATTTTAAAAATTTTAAGGATGAATCGAATAGCAAGATTTATAGATCAAATTATACAAATTGAATTTTAAAAGTTATGAATTCATTTTACAAATTAACGATAAAAGTTCTCGAGGATAATAGGATACCCTCTAAACTTGAAGATTTCACTAATCCTATTTTGTATCCTAAATTTATGTAATTCCTAAATAGACAAATGAATAGTAGTAGACCTAGAAATTCTTTTCCAAAAGTCAAATATAATAATTGTGGATTGATTGGACACATAGCTCACACCTGTACTTTGAAGAAGAAAACTTATTTGGTGTTGAAACCTAAGATGCATAAACCTAGACATATCATACATGCATATCTTTATAAATTGCCAAATGGAGAACCTAAACGTGTTTGGGTTCCTAGGTATAACATTTGATAATCTTATAGGGTCGCTCTCACACAAAACCTCATGAGAGCATATGGTACATGGACAACGGATGTTCAAAGCATATGACTGGAGATACTACACAATTTTTATCGCTGAAAGCCAGGAGTGGAGGCAAGGTTATACTTTGATATAACACCACAAGGAAGGTGATTGGGACATGTATGATTGGAAATCTAAAGAATTTTTATATTGAAAATGTGTTATTGGTAGAAGGCTTAAAGCATAATTTATTAATTATAAGCTAGCTATGTGACAAAGGATATTATGTAAATTTTTTTCTTACTAGCTGCATTTTAAGCCTAAATGAAAATGATGTTTCGAATGGTAAAAGGGTAAATAATGTTTATATGCTAGACTTGAATTACATTCAAACTCCTACTGCTTTTTATTTAAAAACTATTTCTGATGAGTCATGTCTTTGGTATATGAGACTTTGTCATTCTAGCATGAAAAACCTTAGGAGAATTACCCAAAAGAACTTAGTGAGAGGTATACCAAAACTAGATTTTACTAAGGACCACCTTTGTGATGCATGTCAATTAGGAAAGCAAGTGAAGTCCTCTTTTCAATCCAATAAGGATCTTAGAACTAGTAAACCATTGGATATTTTGCATATGGATCTTTTTGGACCAGTTGGAACTGTAAGTCTAGGAGGGAAGGTATATGAATTTGTGATTGTGGATGATTACTCAAGATTCACATGGGTTAGATTTTTATTTCATAAGAGTGAATCATTTGCAAAATTTAGAAATTTTTTGACTTGGATTCAAAGAAAACTTGGGTGTGAAATCATGACTAAATAAAGTGATCATGGAGGAGAATTTGAAAATGAAAGATTTGAAAAATTTTATAAGGAGAAAGGAATTGATCACAATTTTTCTGCACCTAGAACCCCTCAGCAAAATGGGGTAGTCAAAAGAAAAATCAGAATACTAATAGAAGCCTCCCGAGCAATGTTGGCAAAATACTCACTTCCTAAATACTTTTGGGCTGAGGCGGTTAGCACTGCATGTTATGTTCTGAATAGGGTGAATGTGAGATCTAAATTGAATAAAATACCCTATGAGTTGCTAAAAAGAAGAACACCTAATTTGTCTCATTTGCATGTTTTTGTTTGCAACGTGTTCATACATAACAATGGAAAATCTGCCTTAGGAAAATTTGATCCAAAATCAGATAAAAGAATTTTTGTTGGATACTCAAGTGTTGGAAAATCTTATAGAGTATTCAATATAAGAACTTTGGTAATTAAGGAGACCACACATGTTGTATTTGATGAATCTGGAAATTTAGAAGAGCTAAATATTGTAGAAGATGAGATTGAAGATAACTCCCAAAAGATTGATAAAATAAATTTGGAAGAAAATTTGGTGATAGAAAACCCTTTGCCTAGAGATTTGAGATTTTCTAAAAACCACCCAAAGGTGTTGATAATTGGTGAACCTAGTGAGGGTGTAAGGGCTAGGCATTGATTAAATAAAGAAGTCAATAATTCAACCTTTATTTCAACTGTAGAACCCACAAATATTGATCAAGCACTATCGGATGAATTTTGCATTTTGGCCATGCAAGAAGAGTTAAATCAATTTGTAAGAAATAAAGTTTGGGAATTAACTATAAGGCCAAAGGATCAAAGTGTAGTTGAAACTAAGTGGATATTCAAAAATAAAATGAATGACTCAGGAGTAGTCATTAGAAATAATGCTAGATTAGTTGCTAAGGGGTATAATCAGATTGAAGGGATTGATTTTGAGGAGACTTTTGCCCCTGTAGCTAGACTTAAAGCAAGTAGGGTTTTGCTAGCCTTTGCCCGTTTTAGAGGATTTAAATTGTATCAAATGGATGTAAAAAGTGCCTTTTTAAATGTGGTAATTCAAGAAGATATTTTTGTAGAACAACCACCAGGTTTTGAAAATTCTAAATACCCAAATCATGTTTTCAAATTGAAAAAGGCATTATATGGATTGAAACAAACACCTAAGGCTTGGTATGAGAGGATGATCACCTTCCTACTTGAAAGATCATTTGAAAAAAGGAAGTGTTGATACAACTCTTTTTTTGAAGAGATTTGGAAAAGATATAGTCATTGTACATATTTTTGTGGATGACATCATCTTTGGATCTTCAAATAAAAATCTTTGTGATGATTTTTGTAAAACAATGAGTAGTGAATTTGAGATGAGTCTAATGAGAGATTTAAGTTACTTTCTAGGATTTAGTATTAAGCAAATTGAGGAAGATACATTTTTTAGTCAGCCAAAGTATATTAAGGACATCCTCAAAAAGTATGAAATGGATAATGCTAAACCTGTTAGTACACCTATGAGTTCCTCAGTTCAGTTGGATAAGGACAATAAGGTTAAATATGTTGATAAAAAAAAATTTAGAGGGATAATTGGATCTTTACTTTACTTGACAGCTAGCCGGCCCGATATCATGTTTAGTGTTTGTTTGTGTGTTATATTTCAATCAGATACAAAAGAATCACATTTGACAACAGTAAAAAGGATTCTAAGATATCTGTTAGGAACTCAGAACTTAGGAATTTGGTATCCTAAGTTTAGCTCTTTATTTGAAATAATTGGTTATTCAGATTTTGATTTTGCAGGTTGTAGGGTGGATAGAAAGAGCACTTATGGAACATGTCAGTTTATTAGAAATTATTTAGTCTCTTGGTCTAGTAGAAAACAAAATTCAGTATCCCTATCTAATGCAGAAGCTGAATACATTGCATTAGGAAGCTGTGTGGCATAAGTACTTTGGTTGAAATAATAGTTGATTGATTTAGGATTAACTATAGGCACTATTCCAATTTATTGTGATAACACTAGTGCTATTTGTATTTCTAAAAATCCTATTCAACATTCAAGAACCAAACATATAGACATAAGGCATCATTTTATAAGGGATCATATATCCAAAGGAGAAATTGAATTCACTCATGTTTCTACTAAAAATCAACTTACAGACATTTTTACAAAACCTTTAGCCTTTGATACTTTCAGAGCATTAAGAACAAGGCTTGGAGTAATTGATTTGAATGCTTAATTAAAAATGTTTATGTAACATTGATATGTGTTTTCTTGTTAATGTTTTGGTGTGTTTTTATGATTTTGCTTATCTTGTGTTTGTGATTTTCTGAATTTGAGTTTTTGTTTTTGTGATTTTGAATAAATTGGCGGGCTTTTGAACTCAATAGTCATTACTCACACATCACTTTGAAAACCTTTCGTCCTTTAGATCATTTTCAATGGCAAGTTCAAGCAAGCGACAAAAGATTCTTGCCAAGGGACCACCTAGAAACTCTTCCGATAACTTTCTTTCCATAGCCAATGAAGAGTCTTTTCCCAGATTCGTGTCCGCTAAGATCACCCCCTCTAGAATTCTTATCCAGGATCAACTGACCTTTCAGGTAATGAACTTGTTTGCTTCAACTCAGTTTGGTTTCATCCTCACACTAGTTTATCTCTACAACAAAGAAACCTTTCACTATTTCCTCGCAAATATGTATTTCAAATCCGACCATTCTGTAATCCGTTCTTATGTCTTTAAGAAAAAAAGTTGAAATCACCAAGGCTGACCTAGGAATCTTTTTAAACTTAAGAACTAAGGGAACTAGAGCACATACCTTGACCACCACTTCTGAATTTGAATGGTCTGAAATTAATACAGTGATTAGAGGAATCATTTTTAATGAGCATATGCCTAAAGTATCCAGTCTCGTTCGTAATGCTCGTATCATCCAGCATGTTCTTAAAACTTCTATAATTCTTAAAGCTGGTGATATAATCAACATTACTCCTCTTCTTTCAATGGTAACCTACTTGATTATGACTAAACAACCTATAGATGAAGCCCAACTAATGCTTGACTATCTTTATGGACTCTTTGAAATTGGTCATGTCGAACATAAAAGAAAGAAGAACATTGCCTTAGGACATCTAGTTTCCTACATTATGGAAAAGAAATACAATTTGGTTCATCTGATCAAGATTTTGAAGAACCGCTCTACTACAACGACCGATCATTTATAGCAATCTTCAATAAAGATGAACCAAGTAAAACACATGTCATTAGTACTGAGGAAGAACATGAAGCTGCACCTGCACCTGCTAATGAACCAAATTATCAGGATTTGGTTCAAATATTTGACCATTTAGAGACTCACTTTGATCAAAGGTTTGATCAAATTGAAGCTCATATACAACAGCAGGATATACAATACACTCAAGATATGGGATTTATGCGAGAACAGATAAACGATATAAATTCCAATATACTTATGATGAGTATCTACTTCAACTTCTTCAGTACTGCACCTCCTCCTCCTCCAAAATCAGGGTCCATCATAATGATTTCATGTACTTGATTATGCATTTTCTTTAGTTGATGTGTTAATTTTGTGATTAGGAAAATGTGATGTATTTTTTCTCATTAGATGTTTTCGTTTTTGAATCTTATGTCGTATTGATATCTTTTGCTGAGATTGTAATATCCTTTATTTTGATATCAATATAAGTTATCCTATTTTATAATTAATCTTATTTTTGAAATGTGCATTAGCCCATATGATAATCGTTATAATTTTTGATCTTAAGAGTGCTATACTTTGATATGCAAGTTAAAATTAAATTCATTAGAAAATCTAATTTTTCTAAATTTAAGTTTAGCTTATAATTTGATGTAATTAAGATTGTCAATTTTATGTCTCTTATTTAGACTACATTAATGTCTAATATTATTATTGCAATTGTGATGTTTTTTTATTTTGTATTTCACTTATCAATAAATATTTATGCACTTAGAAAAAATTGAAATTTTTTATTATTGATTTTGGAAAGATCAAAATTACTCTTGAAAAATGTACAAATGTACAAAAATCAAAAGGAATGCGCAATAATTTACAAGTTGAAAAAGAGGCACAAAATATGTCCACAAGTGAAAAGATGCACAAAAATATGCCACAAATTTGAAAAAGATGCGCAAAGTGCCACATGAGGTAGTTAATTCTTTCCATAATCTTTTAATCTATTAATTAAAATTGATCTTGTGTACATTTATATTCCATATTGAAATTTGAAATATACAAATTTTCTATTCATCCTTTTTATAATAATTTTCTCTATCTTAGTGTCTAAATTGACTCATGTTTTTGATATATACTTTTTATTATCAATGTTATATCTCTTCTTAAATTATATGAATTATTATGATTTTCCTAATGTTTTGATTTTATTTGCAAAATTTATTTCAATCACTTTCAAGGATCAATTATCAAAGGATTATCACATGACTGCTTATATTTCTGGTCTTTTTATTCTTCTCGTTTTGCTGTTGTCAAAAAGGGGGAGAAAATATTATTTTTTTGTATCTTTTCGTAACTCGTTTCTTTTCTTTTTTTTCGTATCTTTTTGTATCCTTTTGCATTAAAAAAAAATAGAGATAAAATTATTGTGCAAAGCCTCCTTATTTTCAAATGTTTATCAATTCATGGAGAGTTTAGGAGATTCTTAAAATTTGAAAATTATACAAATAATAATTGTTTTGCCATCATAAAAAATGGAGAGATTGTTAAGAGAGTTGCTAGTTGCATGTTTGACATTCTTGTAATTTTTATAGTTTTGATGATTTCAAATATTATTGTTTTAAGTTTTATTATCTCCTAACACTTTTTGAAAGATTTGTTTTTACTCTTGTGTGGACTAACATTTTAGGAAATTCAAACTCCAGACTAATGAAGACTTCAAATCAAATTTAGCTTGAGATAGTTTGTAAATTGAAGCTTGTATTTTTCTTTGAATTGAGTTTGAGAGGGAGTGATTGTAATTGTGTAAAAAAACTTACACACACTTAAGGAGATCTTTAAAAATTATACTGATCATACGGGGCGAACACAGTTCGTATGGGATGATCAAGTCAGTTATCTCCTTGGAAGAGCAATGGAACAAACAGGAAGCGTAGAAAATTTTTCTAAGTACTGATCATCAAGGACAAATTTCCTATTTGTTCCAGTACGAAATGAGCTCTGAAAAATTTTCATTCAGGCGAAATTCATATTCGTACCAGGATGAAATGCTCTCTGTAGAATTTTTGTCCAGACGAAGTCCAATTCGTCCCAGGACGAAATGTCTTATGGAAAATTTTCATTCAGACGAAATCCATATTCGTGCCAGGATGAAATGCTCTTTGAAAAATTTTCATTCAAGAGAACTCTAATTTGTCCCAGGATGAAATGTCCTCTATAAAAATTTCATCCAGATAAACTCATATTCGTCCTAGGACGAAGCAAACCGACTCTTGAAAATTTGGCAACTTCCTGTAGATTTCGGAACCGACCTATGGTATAATCGTTCGTACCGGACGAACCTTGTTCGTACGGGATGATTAATGTGTACGAAGTAAGTTCATACCAATATACATTGGGTTCATTTCCAACTGAATTAAGTAACATCGTCCGGGACGATCCACGATCGTCCGGGACGATCCACGATCGTCCGGGACGATCCACGATCGTCCGGGATAATCCACGATCCACTGCTGACAGACTTGAATTTTAGCAATTTTTGGATGATTTTTTGTGTCTTTCTTATATAAAGTCCAATATAAATAACTACTTAATCTTTTTACCTATTGATCTTCGTGCCAATTGAAAGGAGAGTCAAGGAGAGAGTGTGAGAGAGTGTTTGAAGGAGAATTCTTACTACTAGAACGTGAAGGTTTCACTTGGTACTCAAAGGTAAGAGTATCTACTTTTGGTTTTTGATTACTTCACTCCTTTCTCTCTGCCTTCTAGATTTCTAGTGAAGAAAATCTGTCAAGGAGATCCGGTTCTATGCCGACACTCGGAGAGTGTGAAAAGCCGAATGGTTCTCTGCCCACACTAGGAGAGTGTGAACAGCCGAAGGGTTCTCTGCCCACACTAGGAGAGTGTGAAAGGATGAAGGGTTCTCTACCTACATCGAGAGAGTGTGAAAGGATGAACGGTTCTCTTCCAACACTGGGAAGAGTGTAAAAGGACGACGATTCTCTGCCGCACCGTGTAGTGGTGGAAGAGAGTTTTGTAAAGGCTTCTTCGCCTTATTATGGATGCAAAAGGAGAGTCACTAGGGTATTATTTCAATACTCGGAGGGTGCCTCCGGGGAGTGGATGTAGGTCGTGTTTGGCAAAACTACTATAAATCTCGTGTCTTTTAGTTTTCTGCTGCTTTTTATTTTTGGTTTACTATTTCTAACTTATGGTTGAAAAACATTTTCTATAAAATTCACTAAAGTTAATTTTCTCGGTTCTAAATTTTGAAGAGGGATAAAATTTTTTAATTATCAATTCACCCCCCTCTTGATTTGCCATTGGGACATAAGCTTAGGTTTAACAACCAAATTTATATTGAACAAGTTTCAACAGATATCACATCTTTTGCCTAGTTTAAAGAGATACTATTTATAAAAGTTGGGAGAGATTTATTCATTTAAGCATTATAGTGTTGCCCTTCAAGTCTTAATTAAAGAAATCAATTTTGGAATAGGAAGGCACTTTTGGAAAAGATAGTAATGCAAATGGGAATTCAATTATAGGTTTAACCTTTAACCATTAGGGAAATAGAAAATTAGAAAGGGAAACTTACTAGTTTGATCAATAATTAAAAATTTGAGGAGTACTAAAATAATATCTAGCTTAGGAATGGAAAAGATTTGGAAGACCCTTTTACGATCAATGATCAACCTTAAGAGGAAAATTGTGTAGAAGATCTTGACAAAGTTGAACTTCCTACTCAACAACCTGAATCCATCAAAGAAATTGACAGACCCCTTAGGAAGGTTGCCAAGAGACCACCACCACCTTTTCCCCAAAAGCTGACAAAAAAAATTAAAAAATCAATTCTCTAGGATATTATAAGTGTTTAAAAGATTAACCATTGACATACCCTTCTCTAAATCCTTAGAGTAGATGCGCACTTATGTGAAATTCATGAAGGAAATTCTTAATAAGAAAAGGAAGTTAGGAGAGTTTAAAACTATAGCTTTAACTGAGAACTGTAAAGCAATTATTAAAAAAAAAAAAAACATACAAAAAAATTGAAAGACCTGGGTTGCTACACCTTTCCCAAGATAACATGAGATAAATTTTGTGGTAGAGATTTGTGTGATTTAGGATCTACCATCAATCTTATGCCCTTATCCATTTTCAAAAGATTAGATGTAGGAGATTTAACCCACCATTATCACCCTTTATCTTATTGATAGATCTTTCTCTTATCCTAAGGGGGTGGTAGAAGATGTCCTTGCTAAGATAGATAAGTTTATTTCCCTATTAATTTTATTATCTTAGACATGTAAGAGGAAAAGAAGATACCAATTATTTTGATGAGATCTTTCTTAGTAATAAGGAAAGTTATGGTTGATGTTCAAAAAGGGGAATTAACTATAAGAATTTAAGATCAAGAAGTGACCATTAATGTTCTTAAAATCATGAAATTCCCTCATAAAAAGATTAGAGACTGTTGCAAATCTATTTTTCAGGGAATATAATTTTGATGATAGCAAACACTTATGTTTCTCTACGACTGCCTTGCCTACTAACATTTTTGGTCCATAAGTTCAAACTGCAATTTGAACCAGATCAAGATGGGTAGACTAGGTCTGAGTTAATTTGTAAAACTTTTCCCTTTCTTGAGTCTATTATAAATGATGTGGTTCCTGATGGTAAGTAACCTTGTACACACACACTTGGGAGATTTTTTTTCTGTATGTTTAGAGTTTTTTGTTTTTGCTTACATCATCTGGGACATTCCAAAAATTGACCTGGACGATTAGCTAAAAATAGAAACCCTAATTAGGGCATCATCGTCTTAGACGACATTTATATCGGCCTTGATGATAGGTTCAAATCAGAAAGAATTTGCCACCAGATCTATTTTGGTATTGTTTATTTTTGGACATCATCTGATGTCCTGGACGATGCAACATAATTATGCCTAAATTAACCTTGTAGTTAAGGAAAGTAATTAAGGTTTGATTTCTCAATCATATAATCCTGGATGATCACAGGATCGACCGAGATGATCAGTTCAAAAAACCTAAGTTATTCCTGGATGATCAACATCGGCCAGGTGCTATTCAGGGCGATGCTTTGGACGATTTTCACAAATTTGAACTAATAGTCCGGGATGATCTTAAGATCGACCTGGATGATCAAGCTATTTTTCCATCATCCAGACATCCATTCAGTGCGATTGTCTGGATGATATTCAATGATTTGTACTAATTATATAGGATGATATTTTATTGGCCTAGACAATATGAACAAAATTCTTCTGATCATCCTGTCTGATTGAGCTTAATTTGCACTGATCGTACAAGATGATATTTATATCATCCTGTACGATCATGTCAGTTTTTTTCAATTAAGAGCTATTAAAAAACTCTTCTATATAAGATCTCGTATATCACCCATGAGGGTATCTTTTGCTGATGTTCTAACCTGAGAGATCCAAGAGGAGAGGGAGATCAAGGGAGAGAGGGAGAGGATCTTGTGAGGGGGAGTTTGTGAGGGGGTTCACAAAGGTTACTCCAAGCAAGGATCCGTCATCATCTTCTCCAGTCATCGTCCTTAATTCCTTGAGGGTTCTAGAGAGGTTTACTTCAGCATCTGATCAAGGTTCTCTGCCTACTTCAGGAGGAAGCAAAAGGAGTTGGGTTCTCTACCTTCTTCTAGAAGAAGCAAATGGAGTTAGGTTCTCTGCCTCACCTGGGTTGGTGGAAAGGAGGTTTGTAAAGGCTTCTCCACCTTGTTGTGGGGGAAAAAGGAGAGACACTGAGTTTAGTGCAATACTCAGAGGGTGCCTCCGGGGGGTGGATTTAGGTCATGTTGACCAAACCACTATAAATTTCTATGCTCTTTATTACTGCTTCCGCATTTATTTTTCACACTTTAACTTATGTGGTGAATCTTGGTTTTTGTTTTAAGATTGTGTTTTGATCGAAAGATTTTTTAAAATACAAATTCACCCCCATCTTGGTTAGCCTTAGTATTAGTTCATAAGGGCTTAACATCCCTGTCAAACTTCCAAGTGCTAGCAGAGCACTTTTAGAGACTATTTTAGAGTTGATTTGGAAGAAACTGTAGTGGAGAGATTTTAGGAAGAGTTGTTTGGGGATAATTCATTGGAAGGTGACTTTGAGGAAAATGGCGAGGACTTAGGAGAATATGTTCATTCTATTAGAGAAACTACTAGAATGTTTAGGGAGATATTTGAGACTTTAGATACTTAATATATGGGAAGAACTTTATGTTCATCTATAAAGTTGCACCTATTTTAGAGCTTAAGGTTTTACCCAACCATCTTAATTATGTCTTTTTAGGTAAAAATCAACTTTGCCTATAATAATTTTGCCACTCTTGGAAAAAGAATAAGAAGGCAAGTTGAATAGGTTTTTGGGAGATTATAAGAAAGATTTTGGGTGGTCTATTATTAATATCAAAGGAATTAGCCCCATACTATGTACATATAAGATTTTAATGGAGTCTAATTTTATACCAAACACTAAACCTCAAAGAAGACTAAACCCTTCTATGATAGAGGTTGCCAAAAAGAAGACACTTAAATGTATATATGCTAAAATTATTTATCCCATTTTAGATAGTGCTTGGGTGATTCCCATTTATTGTGCTTTGAAAAAGAGTGATTTGACTATAATATCTAATGAATATAATGAGGTTATTTCTATAAGGACTATCTTTGGTTGGAGAATGTGTATGGATTATAGGAATATGAATAAGGACACTAGAAAAGATCATTTTCCTTTCTCTTTCCTTGATTGGATGTTAGATAGGTTGGCAAGACACTCTTTTTACTATTTTTTTAGATATATATTAAGGGTATCACCAGATTCCTATAGCACCTAAGGACCAAGATAAGAATATATTCACTAGACCTTATGGGGAATTTACCATTAAGAGAATGTTTTTTTGTCTGTGTAATGCTCCTCATACTTTTCAAAGATGCATGATGTTAATTTTTTAAACTTAATTGAGCAGGGCATTAAAATCCTTATGGATGACTTTTTTATTTTTAGCACTACTTTAGTATCTTATCTTGAGCATTTAACTTCTATGTTTAAAAGATATGTAGAGGTATATTTAGTGCTAAACTGGGAAAAAATGTTAATTTATGGTGACCTAAGGGATTATCTTAGGGCATAAAATTTTAAAGAGAGGATTAGAAGTAAAAAAAGCCAAAATTTAATTCATAGAGAAATTGTCCCTCACCCACTTTAGTTAAGATAATTAGGAGCTTTCTTATATATATAAGATTTTATACAAGATTTATAAAGAACAATTCAAAAATCTCAAAACCATTGTCATTTATTGGAAAAAGATATTCCTTTTATTTTTGGTACTGCATATCTTAAAGCTTTTAAAACTTTAAAATAATATTTAATTTTTGCACTTATTATTATTTCTCTTGATTGGTCCCCGTATTTTATAGTCATGTGTGATGCAAGTGATTTTGTTGTAGGTGCAGTTCGTGGCCAAAAGAAAAATAAGAAATTTCATGTTATTTTTTATACTAGTAAAATTTTAAATGCTACACAATATAACTACACCACCACTGAAAAGAACTTTTAGCCATTATGTTTTATTTTGATAAATGTTGGTCTTATTTGATTGGCACAAAAATATTTATATACTATGATCATTTTGCAATCAAATACCTTATGACAAAGAAAGACACCAAACCAAGATTCATAAGGTGAATTTCTTTGGTACAAGAATTTGATGTAGAAATTTTAGATAGAAAAGAAATTAAAAATCAAATTATTGATCACCTATTAAGACTAGCAATTGAATAACATGCATCTAATGAACTTGAAATTAATGAGTTTTTTTTTCCTGATGAATAACTGTTTGCTTTGTATCTAAGTAGATTACTATAGTATTCTAATATTTTAATTTTTATTGTTAATGGTGTTCTTTTATTTAATATATCCTCTACTAGAAAAAGGAAATTTTTGCATGATTCCAAATATTATTTTTGGAATGTGCAATATTTCTTCAAAGCTTGTAATGACCAAATCATTAGGAGATGTGTCCTTGATGAAGAAGTAGAACCTATTATTATGGGATAGCATGAGTCTCATTATGGAGGATATTTTGGAGGATTTATAAATACTTATAAAATTCTCCAATAAGAATTTTATTGGCCTACATTATTTAATGATTTTAATGAATATATTAGGAAATGTGATCAATATCAAAGAGTAGGCAATATTTTTAAAAGAAATGAAAGGACCTTAAATTATATTTTAGAAATTATGTTATTTGATATTTCAGAGTTAGATTTTATTGGATCATTTGTGCAATCTCATGGATGCAAGTAAATTCTTATTAATGTTGACTATGTATCAAAATGGATTGAAGGTGTGGCTATCCCTAAAATTGATGCTCAGGTTGTGATTAATTTTTTAAAGAAAAATATTTTTTCTAGATTTGGAATATCTAGAGTATTAATCAGTGATGGGGGAAGTCATTTCTATAATAAATGAGTATAAAAATATTAATAAAACATGGTATTCATCATAGGGTTGCAACAGCTTATGATCCCCAAACATGCGACCAAGCTGAAATGAGGAATAAGGAAATTTAATGAATTTTAGAGAAAATTATTTCTAAAAATAGGAACGATTGGGCTACTAAGTTAGATGATGCACTTTGAGCATATAATACTGCTTTTAATTCCCTTGTTAGAATGTCTCCCTATTGGTTAGTATTCAAAAAATCTTACCAGCTTCCTATAGAATTAAAAATATAAATAATTTCGGGCTATAAAGGAATTAAATTTCAATCTTTAGGTACTAGAAGAAAAAAATTAATATAATTTAATGAATTAAAAGAATTTAGAAATGAGGTTAATGAAAATATCAAGTTTTATAAAGATAAAATTATATATGGTATGATCATAAGCTTCTTAAGAAAGAATTCACCAATGGACAAGTGGTTCTCTTTAACACTAGATGAAAATTATTTTCAGAAAAAGTAATGTCTAGATGGTCTTGACCAATCAGTATTTTGAAAGTATTTCCCTACGAAGTTGTTGAAGTTCGGGATAAGAAAATTTTACATGTCTTTAAATTGAATGGCCATAGATTGATATCTTATTTTTGAGGGGACATAGATCGTCTATTAAATATCTTTAAATTGGTTTTTCCTCAAAAAGAATAATTTGCATAGTTTGGTGGAATACTATAAGCTTAGCACTGATGGGAGGCAACCCAATTGTGTTATATATTTGAATAATTTTATGTTATTTTTATTTGTATTTGATTATAGTCTTTATTTAGTAATGTTTAAATTATCTTGTTATGCTATTTATATTTAATTTAAATTATCATATATCTTAACTATTAAAAAAATACCCTCTACATAGCGCTTTCACATTTATTATTTATTTAAACAAAATAAAAATAGTTATTAAAAAATATGAAAATGAAGATAATAATAAAATCTTAGATGATAATTTGAATGAATAGATCGAGTATAATAATTTATAATTTGAAAATCTTAATAATTAACTAATAAGGATCATTTAATTTATTGACTTGTCTTGAATATTAGAATCTATACATGACTACACTGGCTAATATATTTGTGAATGAATTATTGAATTTAGGAGAAAGAAGCGTGTTGCTTAGATTATTAAAGTCATAATAAACTTAAATATGAAATTAGTGATCTTACTAAATCCCAACATAAAATCAATTAAGGTTGTTGGAGGGATAATAACAAATTGATATTCAAAATCTTTAATATGTACTCCAAGTCTAAAAGAAGTGACA
Organism: Dendrobium officinale; assembly: GCA_019514585.1. Lineage (NCBI taxonomy): Eukaryota > Viridiplantae > Streptophyta > Magnoliopsida > Asparagales > Orchidaceae > Dendrobium > Dendrobium officinale. The sequence goes on from CM033690.1 coordinate 12,513,460, forward strand.
AAATTGAAAAAATAAAAAGAAAGGTTGAAAATAAATAAAAAGATGATTACATTAAAAAATTAGTATTAGTTGAAGTTCAAGTCAAAAACATCCTAATACTTTAAATCAAATAGGAAAAGGTGAGTGAACTAATAAATATGATTGCGCATTAATGAACTTCAAGTTAAACTATAAATACAACTAATAATTAATGATATATTATTCATTTGTGAAATTAGAAGTCAATCTTACATATACAATGATAGTGGATAAGTTTAATTAAATAAATAATAAGGATGATTACTTCATTTAATATTTTTTTTAAATTAATATTATAACTTTGATCATTAACACTGTCGTTGCTAGGTCTCAAGTCCTGGATGAGAAAGTGGAGGGTTGTGTTAGGTACTCGACAACCAGCATAAAACTTGTCGAGTAATCATGATATGAATCATTTAATACATTATGTTAATGCTAGGGTGTTCCCTGAAAGCGATGCACTGTATGACCTAAATATATTGACAAGTATGTAAGGGCCAGTGCAATAATGCCTGGGTACAGTGTTAAATATGCAAGGGTTCGCACATTATGGAGTGATTTGAGCATATAAGATGGTCATTAAAACTCAAATTAGGATAATAACTTGGAATATAGGTCCCCTTACAGGCAAATTAATAGAATTAATAAATATAATGATTCATAGGAAGATAAATATTCCACACATTCAAGAAACTAAATGGGTTGGAGGAAAGGATAAAGAGATTAATTGTTCAGGATTTAAACTAGGGTATTCTTTTAAGAGTCATAATAGAAATGATGTATGTGTGATTATAAATAAGAGTTTAAAGAATAATGTTATAAAATTAATATAATTAGAGATAGAATTATAGCTTTAAAGATTGTTTTTGATGCTAAGTCTTTTAATATTATAAGTTCTTATACTCCTCAAGTAGGTTTGGATATGGGTTCAAAATTAAAATTTTGGAATGAATTAGAAGAAATAATATAAAATATACCTCTTAAAGAAAAAAAAATTTAATAGAGGAGATTTAAAAGGACATTTTGGTAGAGAGGTAAATAATTGTAAAGCATTCATGATGTCTTTGGGTTTGAAATGACTAATGAATATGGTAAGACCATATTATATTTTTTTAGCTAATAATTTTGTAATTTCAAATACCTTATTTAAGAAAATAGATAAGCATCTCATCACTAATAAGAATGGATATAGTAAAACTCAAATTGATTATTTTCTTATAAGAAAAATAGATCATTTAGATTGCAAAGTTTGTAAAGTTATTCCAAGAGAAAATTTATGTACCCAAAATTACTTATTAATTTCGGACTTTAAAATAAAGGAGAAGAAAATTAAAAATAAGTAAAACATTGTTCTAAGATTAGATGGTGGCTTTTAAAAAATATTACCAAAAATATTTTTGAGAGTAAGATAATAGATCTAAAGAATTTTTTAGTGCATAAGCTAATGTTATGTGGGTAAAGTAACTATTGATATTAAGAATGTTGCAAAAGATGTGCATAGAGTATCAAAGGAAAAAAGCTCCTAATAGTAAAAAAATAGTTGGTTATGGAATCAAAATGTGTAAGAAAAGATTAAAAAAATTATTATAAAAATAGTTTTCAATGCAAAAATTATGATGATTGGAAAAGATACAAAGAGGCTTATAAGGAGTTTAAGAAAGTAATATGTGATGCAAAGATTTTAGCTTTTAATGATTTATATATTAGATTATATACTAAGTAGGGTAAATGATATATATATATATATATATATATATATATATATATATATATATATATATATATATATATATATATATATATATATATATATATATATATATATATAAGTTAGCCAAATAAAGAGATAATAGTATTAAGGATTTATTTCAAGTGAAGTGCATTAAGGATGAAAATTAAAAAGTGCTTTTATTAGAAGAGGATATTCAAAGGTGGATAAGATTTTTTTTTTTTTTTTGCACTTTTTAATGAATACTATGAATTTTGTGACCTTATCCCCTAAGTAAAAACAAAGAATTTTTTTTATTGGTGTATTAGTCAAATCAAAGTTAGAGAGGCTTTGAAGAAAATTAAGTGTAGAAAATCTGTGGACCTGATGATATTCCAATAAAGGTGCTAAAATGCTTAGGAGATGAAAGAATTTCATGGCTTGCTAAACTTTTTAATGTTATTTTGAAGAATAAAAATATGCTAGATTAGTGGAGAATGAGTGTGTTGATGCCTATTTTTAAGAATAAAGTTGAGCTCAAACTAGGGCATTGATTCAACTCACAAGCAAAGTATCAAACTCAAACTCAAGCTCGAACTTAAGTCAAGATCAAAATTCAAGCTCAAGCTCAACGCACTAGGGGGAAATAGCTAGTTGAGTTTGACCTATGATCCTGTGTCCCATGTGAGAATTCATTTACCCACATGACCTACTAAAAGACAAGAGGGGGGGTGAATTGTAAAAGTTTTTCTCTTAATAAAAATTAACCCTAAACAAGAGTTCTAATTTTTTTTGTTGTTTTTGAAATATTAAAAACAAAGATCTATGGAATTTTACTTTACCAAAAAACCACGTGCAATAGATATGACAAAATTAAAGTGCAAGCAAAAAGTAAACAATGATAAAGAAAGAACACACCAAGAATTTTATAGTGGTTCGGTCAAAATATGACCTACGTCCACTCCCCGGAGTCCTCCACTCCGGGATTTTCACTATAAAAATAGTTCTCCTTTTGCCCCCCTTGGCAAGGCGGAGAAGCCTGTACAAACCTCCCTTTCACCAACCCGGCGTGGAGGAAGACCAAACTCTGTTTTCGCCCTCCTGGCGACGGCAGAGAACCTTCTCGTTTTTCTCCCTCCTGGAGAAGACAGAGAACCTTGAGGCAACGGATGCAGACGAGCCTTTCCCTTGGAGATCCTCCCTCAAATCCTTCTCGGGCCACAGGAGGAGAAAGATGCAGCAAGCTTGGAGCAACCGTGTGATCTCCCTCACACCTCTTCTCCCTCACAACGCTCACCTCCTCCTTCCTCTCAACCCTCAAGAATTTCTCTAGAGTTTTTCTCCCTTGGAATCCCTCTCTAATCACGTTCACCCTCTCTAACAATCTTACCCAAAAAGAACTTGATTGGCATCTAAAAAAAGGCTCCAAAAACCTCTGAATTCAAAATTAGCCGTTACTGTTCGTACAGTACGATTCAACATCGTACAGTACGATCTTCATAAACAGCCGTCGTCCTGGTACGAAGGTGTACGAATAGTACAAAAACAATTCGTACTGTACGATACAATATCGTACGGTACGATTCAACAACATACTATTCGTACAGGACGATGGTCTGGACGATCGGATGTCATCTCTGTTCATCGTATGGTACGATTGACATCGTACAGTACGATGTGACAAAAACCAAGAGATCGTCCAGGACGATATCCGGGACGATCATACTTCGTCTCTGTTCATCGTATGGTACGATCTACTTCGTACAGTACGATGTTCAAATTTTGATTAGGCCCGGATTACATGTACTAATCACGGGTTAATTTAAGTAAGTATTAAAAACATATCGTACAGTACAAACAGGTTCGTACAGTACGAACGGCGCAAAAACACTTGCTTAATATTAAAACACGGCTAGGGTTTTGGATCTGAACATATCGTACCGTACGAACTACTTCGTACAGTACGATCTATTCACAGATTTGCCCACATAGCTTGGATCGTACGGTACGAAATAAAATCGTACAGTACGATCTCCAGAGAAGAATTTTACTTATATTTTTCAGTTAAAAAAAAAAATTCTCCCCCTGTGTGTGTGCATGGTTGCTCTTACTCTTACGCATTTGTGGCCAGACTCAATAAAGTAAAAAATACAATAAATGGAAAATACAATGTATGACTCATACTCCTAATCTACTCGGTCTTGAGTCTTCCTTTCTTCCTGAGTCACTTGTGATCTTCCTGAAATGTTAGTGCTCAAGGAAAATAACAAATAAAATAATAAGCAATGAAAAGCAGTTCCAAGACACTCATTATTTGGCATCATCAAAATCTCAAACTTGGGGTCATGGGTTGCAACATTCTCCCCCTTTTTGATGATGTCAAATACTTTGTTGCAAGTAAGAAAGAAAAATATTTCTTTTGTTTTTTTTTTGTTTGTTTTTTTTTTTTTTAAAAAAAAATTAAACACAAGAAGGAAACAAAAGATACTGCATTTAGATAAATAGGCATTACAACATTTCAACAAACTTCTCCCCCTTTTGACAGCACAAAAAGGAGGAGCCACTAAAAGCTCAAAAGCGAAAAAACAGAAAAGACTACAATGCATACATAGACAATCTAGTCAGACGGGTCCTGATCAGATGGAGGTGGAGGTGGATTTGGCTGAAAGTATTGAAATAAAGTGTCGAAGCGGTGATCAATTGCTGTAAAACGCTCTCCAAACCATTGCATATCAGCCTCGTGTTGCTGATGTTGTTCCTGAATGTGCATGTCGAGGCGAGTCTGCAGCTGGTCGAAGCGGGCGACTAGATCATCATTTGGGAGTGGTGGAGCTGGTGCTGGTGCAGGTGCTCGGGGTGCAGCATGGCGTCGGGGTCGAGCTGGAGCTGCGGCTGGTGCATCTTCTCCTTCTTCTTCGTCAAAGACGGGTTCTTCAGGCTCATGTCCCCAATGAAAGAGGATACGGAAGGAAGCATCCGTATAGAAAATAGGAAGCATATCGGGTTCAGTAGGATAGGATAATTGATATTTATGGTAGAGGATATATCCTATGAGGTGACCAAGAGCCAGATTTTGTTTCCGTCGAGTGGTGGGAAGACGAACAAAAGTCATGTGCCGAATATAGTTGCTAATTAAATCGACCTCATCAAACTTAATATTGGACATAATGAGGTAGGTAGCGACTGACAGGGTAGGGGTCAGATTGATGCGGTCGCCACCCTTGGGTATGATAGAGGTTCAAAGGACATGTTGAATTATACGGGCATTGCGGGTTAAGGATTGGACTAGAGGCTGATGTTGATGAAAAACAGTGTTCCTAAGGACTCTATTTACATCGCTCCAATCAAAATCATCAGTTAGAAACGAGCGAACCATAGGTCCTTCAGTGGACAGCCCAATATGTTGGGCGATGTCGGCTCTAGTTATTTCCACAGGGCGGCCACAAACAAGGGAGTGAAAAGTGGTGTTATCTACTGTGTAGGTGAGATTTGCGAGAAATTCAAAAAGGAGTTCAGAGTTGTAAGGAAACGCTAGGGTAAGTAGGAATTGAAAGGTAGTGGACGCAAAGAGGCCCATTACCTCAAAATTTAGAGCGGCCTGATTTAGCATTTTTGAGGGCGAGATTTTGCAAGCCTTGTAGCGGTAGTAGGCTTCCTCATTTTCGCTATTCAGAAAGCGATCGGGTTGACGACTGGATGAGGACGAGCTTCCGGCAGTCATCCGACCTCGCTTAGACATTGCAGGAGGGCACGAAAACGAATGGAAGGCTGAGAGAGGAGAGAGTTGAATGAATTGAACAGCCTATGCAAGGGTTTATATAGAATTTTCCGTAAATCGTACAGTACGAACAAGAGATCGTACAGTACGAAATACAATTAATATCCTGACCGGTCGTTTCGGGAAAAGGAGGTCAAATCGTACAGTACGATATGTATCGTACAGTACGATCAGACGAATATCGATCGTCCCGAGGTTCTCAGTACGACTTTTGACCAAAAGTTTCGTACTGTACGAATACGTGGATCGTACAGTACGATACATAATAAATATCGTACCAGAACGCTTTAACTCGAATTTGTCCGTTGTGCTGATGTGGATCGTACAGGACGAATCTAAAAGATCGTACAGTACGATACTCAATAATGTCGTACCAAACGGCTTTAATTCGTCCCAATCCGTTGCTGACGTGGATCATATTGTACGAAGGGGAGGTATCGTACAGTACGGTAGGCAATAATGCGGGGACGATTATCGTACAGTACGATGGGTATCGTATAGTACGATCAACAGAGCTGAATTCTGCCTATTTGGTGGACGTTAGATTTGTGATATGTCGTACAGTACGATATAGATCGTACAGTACGATGAACAGTCAATGTGAATTTTGGTGTGGTGAGTGTGTGGTGATCAGGAGCAGCCCTAAAGATTTTTTTTTTTTTTTTTTTTTTGTTTTTATTTTTTTTTTTGTTTTTTTTTTTGTTTTTTTTTTTTTTTATGCATTTATATCTATGACACCTAATCTAGTCCTCAAGGTGCTAAAGGTGTCAAACGCTAATGGTTTTGTGAATATGTCTGCCAATTGATCTTCTGTAGCGATGTGATGTAATTCTATATCTCACTTAGCGACGTGATCTCTAATGAAATGATGTCTAATGTCTATGTGTTTTGTTCGGGAGTGCTGAATTGGGTTCTTAGAGATACAAATTGCACTTGTGTTGTCACACATGATTGAGATGGTTCCAACAGGTAGTCCAAGATCAAGAATTTGTTGTTTTAACCATAGTACCTGTGCAACACAACTTCCTACTGCAATATATTCTGCCTCGGCTGTGGAAAGTGCTACTGAGTTTTGCTTCCTACTGGACCAAGAAACTAATGATTGTCCGATGAATTGACAGGTACCCAGAGGTGCTCTTTCTATCTATCCTACATCCTGCAAAGTCAGAGTCTGAGTACCCAAGGATTTCAAAGGAAGTGCTGTGTCTGGGATACCAAATTCCTAAGTTTGGGGTGCCTAGTAGATATCTAAGAATTCTTTTAACAGCAGTTAGGTGAGACTCTTTAGGATCGGCTTGGAAACGGGCACAAAGGCACACACTAAACATGATGTCCGGTCTACTGGCAGTCAAGTAAAGAAGTGATCCAATCATTCCTCTATATTTTTTCTGATCTACTGATTTTCCACTAGGATCCTTATCTAATTGGATTGTCGAACTCATTGGGGTGTTCATGGGTTTTGCACTATCCATTTCATATTTCTTTAAAATATCCTTAATGTACTTTGATTGGCTAAGAAAGGTTCCATTTTCCATTTGCTTCACACTAAAGCCAAGAAAGTAGTTAAGCTCTCCCATCATGCTCATTTCAAACTCATTACTCATTGTTTTTGAAAATTCATCGCATAAATTTTTATCCGAGGATCCAAACAAGATGTCATCTACATATATTTGAACAATGAGAATTTCTTCTTTAACTTTTTGTAAAAAGAGAGTGGTATCTACACTACCCTTTTGAAATCCTCTATCCAAAAGAAATGAGCTAAGTCTTTCATACCATGCTCTAGGTGCTTGCTTTAGTCCATATAGTGCCTTTTTTAATTTGTATACATGGTTTGGAAATTGTGAGCTTTCAAATCCGGGGGGTTGCTCAACGTAGACATCTTCCTTAATTACCCCGTTCAAAAATGCACTCTTTACATCCATTTGATATAACTTAAAGTTCTTGAAGCAAGCAAAAGCTAAGAGCACTCTTATGGCTTCTAGTCTAGCAACCGGGGCAAAGGTTTCTTCAAAGTCTATTCCCTCAATCTGGTTGTACCCCTTAGCTACTAGCCTTGCTTTATTCCTTATTATTGTTCCTGAATCATTCACCTTATTCTTGAAGACCCATTTTGTTCCAACAACACTCTGCTCTTTAGGTCTCTTAACTAACTCCCAAACATCATTCCTGGTGAATTGGTTCAGCTCTTCTTGCATTGCTAGAATCCAAAATTCATCTCCTAAGGCTTGATCTATACTTGTAGGTTCTATCATAGAGATGAAAGCTGAGTGACTAACCTCCTTCCTAAGTCCATGCCTAGTTCTTACACCTTCTGAAGGGTCACCTAAAATTAACTCTTTAGGATGACTAGAAGAATATCTCCATTCTCTAGGCAAATCTTCTTGAGATTCGACCCTCTCTTCTAAGGTCATAGTCTCTACTCCTTGAATTGCCTCTATTTCATCATCTTCAATTTTAGTTTCTGAGGGCATATCAGATTCATCAAATACCACATGGGTGGATTCTTCTACTACCAGGGTTCTCTTATTAAAAATTCTATAGGCCTTACCTACAGAAGAATAGCCTAAGAAGACACCCTCATCAGACTTGGGATCGAATTTTCCTAAGGAATGTTTACCATTATTTAAGATGAAGCACTTACACCCGAAGACATGTAAATGTGAAAGGTTTGGTGTCCTACCCTTAAGGAGTTCATATGGAGTTTTGTTCAGCTTCGACCTAATGTTTACTCTGTTCAAAACATAACAGGCTGTGTTGACTGCTTCTGCCCAAAAATATCTAGGAAGGGTATACTCCGCTAACATTGCCCTAGCAGCTTCTACCAAGGTTCTATTTTTTCTTTCTGCTATGCCATTCTGTTTGGGGTGTTCTAGGAGCTGAGAAATTGTGCTCTATTCCTATCTCTTGACAGAATGACTCAAATTTATCATTTTGGAACTCTCCACCATGATCGCTATGGATTGTTGATATTTCACAACCTAATTTTCGTTGAATCCATGTGGAGAAAATCTTAAATTCCTCAAAAGACTCATTCTTGTGTGCTAAGAATCTTACCCAAGTAAATCTAGTGAAGTCATCTACAATCACAAAACCCATAATTCTTTCCACCTAGACTGGCTGTACTAACGGGTCCAAATAAGTCCATGTGTAGGATTTCTAGTGGCCTAGAGGTGATCACGTCTCTAATTGAGTGAAATGATGATTTGACTTGTTTTCCTTGTTGGCAAGCATCACATAAGTGATCCTTGGTGAATTCTAATTTAGGTACACCTCTAACTAGGTTTTTCTGAGTGATGTTTCTAAGAGTTTTCATACTAGCATGGCATAGTCTCCTATGCCATAGCCACGAGTCATCAACTATTGTTTTCAAGCACAATGATTTTGAGTTATCTACGCAATCAAGGTCTAACATGTAAACATTGTTCATTCGTTTTCCTTCTAAAATTATTTCACCAAATAAACTAATCAGGCATTTATCAGTAAAAAATTTAACATCAAAACCTTTGTCACACAGTTGACTAATGCTAAGTAAATTATGTTTCAAACCATCAACTAGTAAAACATTTTCAATTAAAAAATTCTTAGCATTACCAACTGTACCTGAGCCTATCACCTTCCTGGTAGTGTTGTCTCCCAACGTTACTTTGCCTCCAGTTTTGGTCTCCAATAGGATGAACTTCTTCATGTCTCCAGTCATGTGTCGCGAGCAGCCACTATCCAGGTACCACATGCTCTCACTAGGTCTTTTGTGAGAGCATCCCTACAATTTCATTCAAATATTAGATTTGGGAACCCAAGTGAGTTTGGGTTCCTCCTTATGCTTGCATGAATGAGATGTATGCATGTTATGCTGTGATGGATGCAATTTAGGTCTCCACACTAAGTGTGTCCTACGGTGAATTGTGCATGTGCGGGCTATGTGACCTAACATGCCACAAGAGAAGCACCTAACACCAGGAAATGGGTTTACTAATCTATGAGTGTGGTGGTGCCTCTTCCTAAGTTTTTTGTGATGCATGCTGTGTTGGGGGGTTTTCTAGGATGGCCTACTGTGAGTGATGCAATTTCATTTTTTCTAGTTCTTTTATCTTTTCACTATAAGTTTTATTTTGAGCTGTCAATCCATCAACTTCTATCAATAGCAAGTGCTCACTATGGTCTACTTCTAATATAAGTGCAGTTAGTTTTTTTCATACTCTACATCTAGTTCAATATGTGATGTTTTCAAGGATTCATGCGCTTCAATTAGATCAATATGCTTCTTATTTAATGCATCATACTCATCAAGAAGTAACATGTGATCTTTATCTAAATCAGAATTTTCTTTAACTAAGTTAGCATGCTCAATTTGTAAGGAACTAAATTCAATATTAAGTTTAGCATGCATTTTCTTCAGTTTTCTATAAGAGTCATGAATATTCTCAGAAATAAGCAATAATTCATCATAAGAGAGTTGACATACCTCATCTTGATCTAAATGATCAAGGTTATCATTAGCCATAAGACACAAATTTGTTACCTCCTCCTCTGCTTCTTCTTCTGATGATTCTGAGGCAGAGTCGGCCCAAAAAGCTTTCTGTGTCTTGGTCTTTCCTCTCTTGTATTTACCTTTGTCATCTCCTTTCTCCTTTGCTGGTTGACTCTTCAGATTAGGACAATCGGCTCGAAGGTGACCTGGCTTCCTGCACTCAAAGCAAATTGTATCAGATGAAACCTTATTGGACCTTGAGCTCTTACCTTTATTCCAGCTGTTCTGATGACGCTTCTGTTTTCTCTTCAGGAAAATTTTTGAACTGTCGGGTCATCAGTGCTATTTCATCTTCTTCCTCCCCTGCAGAGCTTTCACTTTCTGAGTTGCCAGCTTTTAATGCCACCGTTCGCTCCTTTTTCTTTTCACCTGCATCACTTTGCCTTTGGCTCACTCCTTGCTCGTATGCAATGAGTGACCCGAGGAGGTTATCAATAGAATAAACATTAAGATCTTTGGACTCAGTGATAGCAGTTATCTTAGCATCATAGGAACTAGGCAGGCATCTAAGAATTTTATTTACTTTCTCAGAATTTGAAATTTCTCTACCTAAAGCATGCAAGGATGTCACAATTTGGGTGAACCTAGTGTACATGTCAGAAATTGTTTCGCTAGGTTTCATACGGAATAATTCATAATCATGCAGTAAAATGTTAAGCCTAGACTGTTTTACTTCGTTTGTTCCTTCGTATGTAATGCACAGTCTATCCCAAATCTCCTTACCAGAAGCACAAGTAGAGACTCTCATATAGTCCTCAGATTTCAGTGCAAAAAAAAAAACAGTTTAAGCACTTAGCATTCAGTTGGGCTAATTCCCTATCCTCATTGCTCCATTCACTAAACGGTACAGGAGTTTTCAAGCCATTAACAGTTTTAAACGGTGCAACATACCCATCATTTACTAACATCCACATGCGGTAATCTATAGATTGCAAAAATGTAGACATTCTAATTTTCCAAAAATCAAACGGTATGTTATCAAAAAGTGGTGGACGAGTTATTGAATAACCCTCCGCAGTGTTACGATTACCAAAATTCGACATGATCGTTTTTTTTTTCAAGGTTTTCTAAAACACTATTTTTGAAAAACTAGCTCTGATACCAATTGAAATTACTAAAAGACAAGAGGGGGGGTGAATTGTAAAAGTTTTTCTCTTAATAAAAATTAACCCTAAACAAGAGTTCTAATTTTTGTTGTTTTTGAAATATTAAAAACAAAGATCTATGGAATTTTACTTTACCAAAAAACCACGTGCAATAGATATGACAAAATTAAAGTGCAAGCAAAAAGTAAACAATGATAAAGAAAGAACACACCAAGAATTTTATAGTGGTTCGGTCAAAATATGACCTACGTCCACTCCCCGGAGTCCTCCACTCCGGGATTTTCACTATAAAAATAGTTCTCCTTTTGCCCCCCTTGGCAAGGCGGAGAAGCCTGTACAAACCTCCCTTTCACCAACCCGGCGTGGCGGAAGACCAAACTCTGTTTTCGCCCTCCTGGCGACGGCAGAGAACCTTCTCGTTTTTCTCCCTCCTGGAGAAGGCAGAGAACCTTGAGGCAACGGATGCAGACGAGCCTTTCCCTTGGAGATCCTCCCTCAAATCCTTCTCGGGCCACAGGAGGAGCAAGATGCAGCAAGCTTGGAGCAACCGTGTGATCTCCCTCACACCTCTTCTCCCTCACAACGCTCACCTCCTCCTTCCTCTCAACCCTCAAGAATTTCTCTAGAGTTTTCTCCCTTGGAATCCCTCTCTAATCACGTTCACCCTCTCTAACAATCTTACCCAAAAAGAACTTGATTGGCATCTAAAAAAAGGCTCCAAAAACCTCTGAATTCAAAATTAGCCGTTACTGTTCGTACAGTACGATTCAACATCGTACAGTACGATCTTCATAAACAGCCGTCGTCCTGGTACGAAGGTGTACGAACAGTAAAAAAAACAATTCGTACTGTACGATACAATATCGTACGGTACGATTCAACAACATACTATTCGTACAGGACGATGGTCTGGACGATCGGATGTCGTCTCTGTTCATCGTATGGTACGATTGACATCGTACAGTACGATGTGACAAAAACCAAGAGATCGTCCAGGACGATATCCGGGACGATCATACTTCGTCTCTGTTCATCGTATGGTACGATCTTGTTCGTACAGTACGATGTTCAAATTTTGATTAGGCCCGGATTACATGCACTAATCACGGGTTAATTTAAGTAAGTATTAAAAGCATATCGTACAGTACGAACATGTTCGTACAGTACGAACGACGCAAAAACACTTGCTTAATATTAAAACACGGCTAGGGTTTTGGATCTGAACATATCGTACCGTACGAACTACTTCGTACAGTACGATCTATTCACAGATTTGCCCACATAGCTTGGATCGTACGGTACGAAATAAAATCGTACAGTACGATCTCTAGAGAAGAATTTTACTTATATTTTTCAGTTAAAAAAAAAATTCTCCCCCTGTGTGTGTGCATGGTTGCTCTTACTCTTACGCATTTGTGGCCAGACTCAATAAAGAAAAAAAAATACAATATAAAATGGAAAATACAATCAAAATTTTGACTCATACTCCTAATCTACTGACCCCGGTCTTGAGTCTTCCTTTCTTCCTGAGTCACTTGTGATCTTCCTGAAATGTTAGTGCTCAAGGAAAATAACAAATAAAATAATTAAGCAATGAAAATGTTGTAGTAGCACCGACACTTCGAACACCATAGTTCCTGAGGCTATTCTTGTACTAGTTATAAATAGTTTTTCAATTCTTTTATTAAGGAGTTCTATCATTATTTAGTGGATTCTTATTCCTTTGAGTGCCTTTCTTTATTTTTCACTTACAGTAAAATATAAGGATGCTAGAAAAGGGTAAGATACTTTCATTTGAAGATCTTGGCTTGTATTTTGTAAGCAATTTTATTATTAGAGAAAGAATGAGTATGGAGAATATCAATTATTCATTTTTTGTGACATTTATCTAATAGAATTCTCATGTATCTTTTTTCTTATTGTTGGTGTTTGAAAAGTGGTTTTTGAAAAGATTAATTTTTTTTTTTGGGAATTTTAAGTCAAAATTTTAGTTTCAAAATTGAACACATCACTACAAATGATATATTGCCATGGGAGGCAAATATATCATTCTTTAATGGGTTCATATAATGAAATCAAAAACTTCTTCTTGATTATAATAGTCAATTCCAAGGGAGAACTACATATGGCCCTGAATGGTCAAAATGAGGTTCTACCTGTATTTGTTTATTAAAATCTCGTTGAAAAATATCATTAATTTCATATTTGAAAACACTTACTATAAATGATGTATCTCCATGAAGGAAGAAGATATCACTTATTGTTGATCATCCGAATTTGATGATAATGACCATCGTTGATATTGATTTTCTCTAAAGGAGACTAGTTGAGTTTTGAAAATTAATGTTTGAAAAGATTAATTTTTTTTTTGGGAATTTTAAGTCAAAATTTTAGTTTCAAAATTGAACACATCAGTACAAATGATATATTGCCATGGGAGGCAAATATATCATTCTTTAATGGGTTCATATAATGAAATCAAAAACTTCTTCTTGATTATAATAGTCAATTCCAAGGGAGAACTACATATGGCCCTGAATGGTCAAAATGAGGTTCTACCTGTATTTGTTTATTAAAATCTCGTTGAAAAATATCATTAATTTCATATTTGAAAACACTTACTATAAATGATGTATCTCCATGAAGGAAGAAGATATCACTTATTGTTGATCATCCGAATTTGATGATAATGACCATCGTTGATATTGATTTTCTCTAAAGGAGACTAGTTGAGTTTTGAAAATTAATGTTTGAAAAGTCGATGTGGGTCCTAAATCTCCTACAAGCGTAAGCCCTCATAGTTAATTACATCGTAGGAAACTGGGGTCTCCTACAAATACTTTTGAATAAAATGATGACAAAAATTCTATTTAGAGTTTTTAAGGATTAGAATCCAAGAAGTTGAATTCAGAATCTCAATTGGGACTGGATCAAGTTGGAGCACTTATTTCTGGAATCAACGGAGGAGAGGTAGGAGACACTTTGAGATTATAAAATAATTCAAAATTGTCCCAACTTAAGTTATGTATTGGGCTTTAAATTTTAGATTGAGAGAATATTTAATTTAAGTTAAATAATTTATTAGAAATTTTGGATTATATCCTCGGAGGTTGGGATCTCATGATTCAGAATCCTAAATCTAAATTGAGCACTGGACAACATTGATCCTATCCTAATAAATGTAATTCAAAATATGGAATTACCCCGGCCTAGATTAGGGATCTAGCTAATTGCCTAGTCGATTAAAATCCATGAGCCTATTCTTTATTATGAGAGAGTGGTAGGGATGTTGTAGTTAGAGTTTTTTTTAGAATTGGGACTGACATCTAGAGCATATCCTAATTGGTCCCTTGACTTATGTTGAGTCAGAATGCTCAAATAAAATATAATTAAAAAATTTTATACTTTTAAATTTTTTTCTAATGCAATGCATACTAATCAACTCAATTAAATGCATAAAATGATATATAAAAGTTTTTAAAAGGCCTAAAAATTATTTCTCCCTAGAGATTGCACAACATCCCCATCACAGATCTGCACCCTCAAGGCTAGGTGATCTGTCAAAACCCGTATATGGGGAAGTGCCTAATAAGGGGGAGACAGTCAATAATATGCTTATGCTGACTCCCGGTGGTCCCGAATTTACTTCTTAGATTGTTGGAGTTTTTACATTAACCTAAAATTTTAATTTTAAGTAGAAAAAATTTTAGGGAGATCTCTATTCGATCATATCTTAGTGGCTCAAGAAGTTGTTCATAAGCTCCGAGTTTCTAAAGCTTCCAAAGGTTTTGTTTCATTCAAAGTGGATATGGAACAAGCTTATGATTCCATGGCTTGGTCTTCTCTTAAGATGGTATTAGAGTACTTCAACTTTCCTCTCAGATTTTCTAAACTAATCCTGGATTGTGTAGAAGATCCCAAATTCTCTATCATCATCAATGGAAAGTGCACAAACTGGATTTTAGCTAAAAGTGGTTTTCGACAAGGATGTCCATTATCCCCCATCCTTTTTATTCTATGCTCTCAACTCCTATCCAATGCATTTCATCAAAGCTCATGTGGTATCAAGGTAAATTCGAATGGTCCTAGAATTTCCCATTTAATATATGCTGATGACGTGGTCATGTTTTCTAAAGCTAATAGAAAAGAAGTGGTGGAAGTAAAGCAAATTCTTCACAAGTTCTGTGAATGGACAGGACAAAAAATTAATTATGAAAAATCAATGTGTTTATTTGGGAAGCATGTAAAGAGAAGAAATAAAAGAAGAATATCAAATATCATGGGTTCTAAACAAATGAAGGAGTTCAATTATCTTGGGATAAAGTTGGCACTAAGAAGACTTAGAAGGGATGATTTCCAATTCATCATTGACAAATCCATGAGGAAACTCAATCTATGGGGGAATAAAAACTTATCTATTCCTGGGAAGATTACTTTGGTAAAATCAGTTTTATTAGCTCTTCCTTCTTATCATGCTACTCATTCTTTAATGCCAAAAAAGTTGCTCGAAGAACTTGATAGAATTTGTAAGAATTTCATCTCGAACAAGAAGAATGGCAGAAAAGGATTGCATTACATAAGCTGGCCAGATTTGTGTAAACCAGTAGAAATTGGAGGACATGGTTTACACTCTAACATTTCTAAAACTTCGGATTTGAGAGCTAGAATTGCATGGAGATTCATAAATAATAAGCATTCCTTGTTACATATGATTATGACTTCAAAATATGGTGAAAATTTGGAAAGAGGATATTCAAGTTGCTGTATATCCACAGCTTTTAAACTACTGAAACAAGGGCTTAAAATGCTAAAACCAATTGTAAGATGGAAGATAGCTAATGGAGAATCAGTAGATGCTTTTGAAGACACATGGATTATGGACAAATCTATAAACAAATGGCCAACATTTGTTAATCCACATGATGGCAGCTCGGTACGGGTCAAATACCTCATTCTGAATAACCAGTAGAATGATCTTGAATTAAGCAAATACTTTGGCAATGATCTAATCAATTTGATAAAAAAAATTGATATCAAACATGAAAGGTTAGAAGACAATCTGGAATTGATAAAATAGAATTCTGGATTGACAATTCCAGGATTAATCTGTAAAGCCGAAGTTGAACAATTAGATGATGATTTAAAATGGAGATGGATCAAAAAAGCTAATCTGAACAATAAGGTGGAGTTTTTCTGGTGGAGGTTGAACAGAAATGCCATTCCAACTCTCCAATTTCTTTACTACAGAGGATTAATCCAGAATTCAAATTGTCCAAGGGGATTTGTTGCTAGAGAAGATGTAGAACACATAATCCGTGGCTGCAGCAAATTGAGCGAAATAATCCAGATTTTAAATAATTGGGGTTTCTACATTCCATCATTTGAAGTAAAAAATCAGTGTATTAACTGGATTGAATCCAACATTACGAAGAAAGGATTAATGGTGAGCTTATATTGTAATATAGTGTTTATTTCTTGGAAAAGTAGAAACAAGTTTATTCATGATGGAGTTGAAGACAATTCAACTTACTTAGCTTCTAATGCTATTTGCCAATCCATGGTTTCTCTGAAATTTAATCATTTTAACTTGGGCTTTTGGGATGTTAATTAGTCGGCAAGACTGTCTAAAACTTGGCATCCTCCTCCACCCAATTGGCTAAAAGTTAACGTTGATGCATCTCTTTTATCCTTATACAAAGCTGGAATTGCTGATATATTTCGTGATAGTTATGGGAGATTCTTATTTGCTTATGGGAAATCTCTTCAACATTATGATATAACTCAATTGGAAATGCTGGCCATTCATTCTCTAAAGGAGGAAATAAAAGATTGGATGGTCAAATACAAAGGAATTATCATACAAGGGGACAATTCAAATATCATATCCTACTTCAAAAATGCTTGGAAAATAGGAAGGTTCAAAGACGATGGTATGGAATTTCTATTAAGCTTTAATTTTGTCTTTTTTAATGGAATAAGTAGAGATTGCAATAAGTTAGCAAATTGTTGTGCTAACTATGCTCTTTGTAGTAGCTTTGAGTGGATAGATTGCTCACAGAATAAGATTCCTCCTTCATTCTTTAAAATTTTGAAGGAGGAATCATGCTTGTAGTTTCTCTTCCTTTTTAATTAATTAGCTTCGGCTTCTTTTCAAAAAAAAAAAAAAGTAGAAAAAATTTTATATATGCCCTCACAAGTCTCTGCGTGTTTAGGCTAAAACAAAAATGACATGCAATCACAAAAAAAAAAACTAGGAAAAATAGGTAGTTTTAATCACAATCAAATTAAAACAATCACATTAATAATCAAATTAATTACATAAAATAATGTTTATAGACAAAATACCCCTTTAATTACAACCCAGAATTTACATAAATTAAAAGTGGCCATGCACCATTAACCATAAACCTGTATTCTAATCATAGGATAAATGTAAGTTGATTTTGAGTGGCATACTCTTTGTCTTCAATTCCTCATCCTCCTCTTTTTTGGGCTCCTTGGATTCATCATATTTGGATACCCAGAAGAAAAAGAAAACTCTTTTGCTGAAGGGGAGGCTAATCTTTTCACTTTGGGCACTATGATTATCAAAACTTAAGCTTCTAAATGGAAAAGGATTGTTCCACTAAGGGATATCTTTTCCTCTTTGGAATCCAATTTTATATAAATGTATCCTGACTCAAATGTCAAATTTTTATAACTCGGTAGTTTAAATAAATTACATCAATATTGAAATGAAAATCTAGAATCTCCTACAAGATTATCTTAAGAATTTGAAATCAAATAAATTCCAAGCGGTTTATACATTTGAACTAAACTAAATACCCATCCACACCTTTCCACGCTCTTTTGATTTCAAGTGAGAAACCAAATAAAAATTCATTTGTTAAATCGTTAACTTTTCCCGCCTGATTTATAGCCTTGTACGAGTGTTGCTACCTGTAAAAAATCTAGTGAGCAACCAGATCATTCATAATCTAAGGGTATTTTATTGCCCATCATATCAATTCATAGATTACAATTAAAGTAAGTAAACACTCATATCAATCCATTTTCAATCACAACATGCAATGAAAACTCGAAAAGCCTGGTACACAACAATGAAGTTTATTTCACGTTCTTTTGGGCTAATTTAATAACATCGTAGGGTCTGGTTACTTAGTCATAACCAGTATTGATTAAGCTGATTTAGTTAGTTAAGGATTAAATGTTGATAAATTTAAATTAAGTGTGTTGATTACTAGATTAAATAACTAAATTAAAGTTTTTTGGGATTTAAGTAAATTATTATTATTTTTTATTTTTATGAAATTATTTAATTACATTAAATAAGGGGCCAAAAGTTAACTTTTAAAATCAAAGTGATTTTTAAAATTTTTGTATTTTCTTAAATATTAGACCAAAAGATGAGTAATTAGACTCTAAATTTGCTCAATTTGGAATTTTCTATATTATGTTATAATTTTTCAAAGTTTTAACCTAGTTTTGAATATGGTCAACATTAACTTTTGACTTGAACTGAATTTTGGAGTTTTGATATTTTCAGAAAATTATAGATTTTAATTAGAATTGAATGTCTTTGATTTTAATTGAATTTGATTTTCTTAAAATTATTGGTGATTTTCTAAAGTTTGGGTATATTTTGGAATTTTGAAAATTGTTTAATTAGAGGGGATTTTTAAAATTTTTTCCAAATTAGTCCCAAACCTCTTGAAATCATCCCCAAATATCATAAATGACATAAGGGGATGCTTCCAAGTATTTAGGGATTTTTTTAAAATTTTTAAATATTTTTAATAAATTAATTTAATTAATTATCAATTTTCCTTTAAAGATTAAATTAAAGGTTTGATTATGAAGCTTTTTTTTTTGTTGGGGTTTAATTATGAACATTTTAATATATTATCTAAAATTTTTTGAATTGAATTGAATTTATTGTAAATTTTAAAAGTTCTACGTTAATTAAAGGTCTAGTCTTTAAGTTAATTTTAGGGTTAAAATCCCTGGTATAATGGCCTTCCAAAATCAACAAATTGCTAGCCTAGGATGGATGATGTTACCATGTTCAAATCTTGTAAGTCTCACCCTTAATGAGTGTGCATTCTAGCTCCTATAATTTACCAAAAATTCCCTAAAATAGTCCTTAATTTTTTTGCTTAGATTGTCACTAAGTTGCATGGGTTTCAAAGTTGAGGTCACTAACCCTTAGACATATGCATACAACCAGCCACATCACACAATTCAAAAATAAGAATATAACCTAGTTTTAAGTGCACATAGATGAGTGAGCTATCAAAAGTTTGGGCTAACCATAGCCTTTACATTTGAAAGTTCACCCATCAAACACTTCCCCGAGTTGTTGACATCAATATATTGTAATGAGATGAATACTTACCATTCAAAATCAAGTCTAAATGCAAATAAATTTGAAAGGATTAAATGATGAACATGCAACTTGAAATAAGGAATTGTATGCAAATGATCTACAATTGCATAGGATGTGATTGATGTTAGGAAAGTTGGTATTTGCATGTTTTACATTCTTGCAACTTGTATAGTTTTGATGATTCCAAATATTATTGTTTTATGTGTTGTTATCTCCTAACAGTTTTTGGAAAATTTGTTTTTGCTCTTGTGTGTACTAATATTTCAGAAAAATTGAACTCCAGACTACGAAGACACCAAATCAAATTCAGCATGAAATACTTTATAATTTTGAAGCTTGTACTTTTTATTTGAATTAAATTTGAGAGGGAGTGATTGTAATTGAGTGAATAAATTCACACACACTAAAGGAGATCTTGAAAAAGTTTTGTGCTGATCGTACGGGACGAACATTGTTCGTACGGGACGATCAGATCAGTTATCTCCTTGTAAATCAATGGAACGTACAAGAACTGAATGTGAAAATTTTTTCTAAGCCCTAATCGTCCAGGATGAATTTTATATTCATCCTGAGACGAACGTATCTGGATTCTCACCTTGCACTGTTCGTCCAGACGAAAAGTATGGTTCGTACCTGGACAAAACTCTCTATTTGAGATCGTACAGGACAAAATGAACCTTCGTCCCTGGATGAAACTCTCTGTATAAAATCGTCCCAGGACGAACTGAACCGACTTAGCCCAGTTTGTTACGTCCTGCAAAATTTTGGGAACCGACCTATGAAATAACCGTTTCATACCAAATAAATTTAGTTCATACGGGACGATGAGCATGTACGAACATAGTTCATACCAATATACATTAGGATCATATCCGACACTTTAAGTAAAATCGTCCGGGACGATCCACTGCGCAGAAAAACTTGAAATTAGCAGTTTTTTTGACGGTTTTTTCATGTCCTTTCTATATAAGGAGTCCTAGAAACTATTACAAGTGCCTTTGGAGTTATTTTCTCTTGAGGGGGATCATTGAGTGTGAGTGATTGGGAGAGATTGTAAGACTGAAGAGTGAGAGATCAAGTGAGGGGTTTGTGAGGGATTCACAAGATTACTTGAAGAACAAGATCTCTTTGTTTTTGCCCATCTTCTCTGAAGGCTCTCAAGTAAAGTTCAACAACATCTGACCGGTTCTCTACCGACACTTGGAGAGTGTAAAAGGATAACAAAGTGTATCTTTGACAGTCATTATGTCTTCGTTCTTTTGGAGAAAACTAGAAGAGAGAACTTGAAAGGGAGAGAGGAAAGGGTGGAGTTTGAGAGGGAGAAGATTCTTGAAGGGGATTTCAAGGGAGTGTGGAGGGGATATTCACACGGTTTCTCCAGCGAACTTGCACCTCAGTACCATCGGATTCAAGGGTCGTCTTGAGGGAAGTTTTGGCTAGAAGAAGATCTCTTTGGTGTCAAAGAACCCGGCTACTCCACCGCACCAGGGAAGGTGAAAGTGATTTTGTACAGTCTTCTCCGCCTTGCGTTGGGGGCAAAAGGAGAGTCACTTTGTGGTATTAGTGTAATACTCGGAGGGTGCCTCCGGGGAGTGGACGTAGGTCAAGGTTTAACCGAACCACTATAAATCTGGTGTGTTCTTTCTTATTTTTCTTCCGCATTTAATTTAATTGTAAGTTGTTTACTCTGATTGAAAAGTTTATTTTTAAACTTTAAATTTAACTTGCATTAATAATTAAAAGGTTTTCTAAAAATTCAAGAGTAGAAGTATAATTTTTTAAATTACCAATTAACCCCCCTCTTGGTTAGCCTTGGCACAATCACTTAGGCTTAACATCCTAATTCATATTGAACGAGTTTCAAAAAGTGGTATTAGAGCTTTGTTTCAAAATCATAAGTTTAGACTACTTTTTGAAAAATGAGTTTGGCTAATTTTAGAAACTGTAAAACATTAGATGGATATTCGATTGTTAGACCACCTTTATTTGAAAATATTTCTTTTGATTTTTGGAAAATTTGAATGTCTACTTTCTTGCAATCAATTGATTATCGAATGAGGCATATGATTCAAAGTGATTATTCTGTACCGTCACGTATTATAGATGGAATCAAAATTGAGACCCTTTTTCTGAATGGAGTAGAGTAGAACAAATTTATGCTGAATTAAATGCTAAATATATGAATTGTTTGTTCTATGCTTTAAATTCGAAAGATTATATGATAATCTCTACATGTACTACCGGCAAGGAAATTTGGGACAGTTTATGCATTACATATGAAGGTACTAGTGAAGTCAAGCAATCTAAGTTGAATTTTTTGATGCATGACTATGAACTCTTTAGCATGAAACCTTATGAGACGATCTTAGACATGTATACTAGGTTTATTCAAATTGTAACATCATTGGATGCTTTAGGTAAAGAATTTTCAAACTTTGAAATAGTCAATAAAATTCTACGTTATTTACTTGACAAGTTTGATGCCAAAGTTGTTGCTATTTACGAATCAAAAAATTTGAATGAATATTCTATTGATAATTTGATTGGCTCACTCATTTCCTACGAGCGATGTTTGGGTCAAAGAC
Organism: Dendrobium officinale; assembly: GCA_019514585.1. Lineage (NCBI taxonomy): Eukaryota > Viridiplantae > Streptophyta > Magnoliopsida > Asparagales > Orchidaceae > Dendrobium > Dendrobium officinale. The sequence goes on from CM033690.1 coordinate 12,535,572, forward strand.
TTTTGGATGCAGGTGAAATAATAATGCTAAAAGCGGAAGACATGGAGAAAAGTGGCTTAGTTGGTGAGGAAAGCAATGACTTAACAAGCAAATTAAAAAGTCCACTAAAGCACAAGCATAAGCATCAAGAAAAGTGAAATAAAGATAAAAATGGTAAGAATGTTCAGATTTCTTCAAATATAATTTACTTTGGATGTAGGAAATCTGGACATCTGAAAAGTCAGTGTCCTAATTTGAGAACTTTTCCTGGTAAAGAAAAAGGTAAAGCTGAGCAGATTCTAGAAAGAAAAAATAATAAAAAGCAAAAAATCTCCTGGGTAGATCTAGCTTCTGAATCATCAGACCAGGAGCAAAATGATGTTTAAACCTTTTGTTTATGTATTTTTGTGTGCATGTTTTCTATTTGTTGTATTTTTATTTTAGTTTATTTTATGTGTTTCTCTATCTTTATTTTTTTATGTTTTTGTATGATTTTGAAATGTTTTCACATCTGATTCCATGATTTAGATCGATCGTGCAAATTTTTCTAAGTATTCTATTCGTACTGGACGAAATATTTTTGTACTATACAAATTCTGTAGCAAATTGATAATTGGTTTTGATTGATTGCGTATTATTTAATTTTTCCAATACATATCGTACTGTACGATCTCCTGATCGTCCTGGATGATTTTTATTACTTCTTCTGTACGCATATAAATGGCTATACGGGTAAAATGTTGAGAACGAATCTTTTTGTGAGACATTTGGAATGTGATATGAAGATTTTTATAGTTTATGTACTTGTGTTTTATACTTGTATTGCTTTAGATTTTTTGAATATTTAAGTAATTTTGTACTGTGTTTGAAATGTTCGTTAGCCTATATGAAAATCCATAAAATTTTTGATCTTACAAGTGATATACTTTGAACTGCAACATAAAATTGAATTCATTAGAAAATCTAATTTTTCTAAATTTAAGTTGTGTTTATAACTTGATATTATTAAGATTGTCAATTTCATGTCTATTATTTATACTACATTATTTTTTTTATATTATTATTGCAATTATGATGTTTTTCTTATTTTGTATTTAACTTATCAATTAATATTTATGCACTTAGAAAAATTTGAAAATTGAAATTGTTGATTTTGGAAAGAATTCGATTACTCTTGAAAACTGTACAAGTGTACAAAAAAAGCGCAAAGGTTCGCAATGTGAAAAAGAGGCACAAAATAAGGAACTTTTATTTGGTCCGGTGAACGTACGCTCCTCTACGTTCGGCCACCAATATTTTAGCGACGCGTAGCATGAAGAAAAGTCGCTAACCCGACCCGTTGTTTTTTGGGTTCTAGCGCGTGCGCTTTTTTAAATCATTGACGAGCCGAACAACATCCCATCACCTTTTCGATATATTTCAAATACCTAACAAATACCGAGTTGTACCTAGTTTTTTCTAGCAATACCGAGCAAATACTAGCAAATCCCTAGCAAATCCCTAGCAATACCGAGCAAATCCTGAGCAAATACTGAGTTGTACCAAGTTGTACCGAGTTGTACCTAGTTTTTTCTAGCAATACCGAGCAAATACGTAGCAATACCGAGCAAATCCTTAGCAATACTGAGCAAATACTGAGTTGTACCGAGTTGTACCTAGTTTTTTCTAGCAATACCGAGCAAATACCTAGCAATACCAAGCAAATCCTTAGCAATACCAAGCAAATCGTGAGCAAATACTGAGTTGTACCTAGTTTTTTCTAGCAATATCGAGCAAATACCTAGCAATACCGAGCAAATCCCTAGCAATACCGAGCAAATCCTGAGCAAATACCGAGTTGTAGAAAAACTCGGTATTTGTATAGTTTTGGTCTTTACAGAGCGGTATTTCTCATTTTTGCAAAACAATACCGAGCAAATACCGAGCAATACCGAGAAAATCGCGAACATAGCATTCCCAGGTTCCGCTCCGGGCCAAGTCGTCGGGCCGCACGATAAAGAGTAAGAGCACGTGGCGACATGTTATTGGCGGCCGAACGTACCTCTACGTCAGGTCAGAGGACGTAATAATTGTTCCAAAATAAGCCCAAATAAAAAGATGCACAAAAATGTGCCATAAATTTGAAAAAGATGCGTAAAGCGCCACATGTGGTAGTTATTTCTTTCCAAACTCTTTTAATCTCTTAATTCAAATTGATCTTATGTAAATTTATATTCCAGATTGAAATTTGAAATATAAAATTTTTATATCATCATTTTTACAATGATTTTCTCTATCTTAAATGTCTAAATAGACTCATGTTTTGATAAATTCTTTTTAGTTTATATGTTATATCTATTCTTAAATTCTATGAATTTTATGATTTGCCTAATGTTTTAATTTTATTTGCATACATTATGTCAATCACTTTAAAGGTTAAATTTTTAAATGATTTTCATATATCTGCTTACATTTCTAGTCTTTTTCTTCTTCATTTTTTGATTTGTTAAAAAGGGGGAGAAATTGTTTGTTGTGTTGTGTCTAGTGTTTTGCTTTATTTTTGTGTGTTTATTTTATTTTGTTTTGTGTTGTATAAAATTTTTTAAAAACAAAAAATTTTAACGATTCAAAAGCCTCCTTATTTTCATGAGTTCATCAATTCAGGGGGAGTTTAGGAGATTCTTAGAATTTGAAATTATACAAACAATAATTATTTTGCCATCATCAAAAGGGGGAGATTGTTAGGAAAGTTGGTATTTGCATGTTTTACATTCTTGCAACTTGTATAGTTTTGATGATTCCAAATATTATTATTTTATGTGTTGTTATCTCCTAACACGTTTTGGAAGATTTGTTTTTGTTCTTGTGTGTACTAATATTTCAAGAAAATCGAACTCCAGACTACGAAGACTTCAAATCAAATTCAGCATGAAATACTTTGTAATTTTGAAGCTTGTACTTTTTATTTGAATTAAATTTGAGAGGGAGTGATTGTAATTGAGTGAATAAATTCACACACACTAAAGCAGATCTTGAAAAAGTTTTGTGCTGATCGTACGGGACGAACATTGTTCGTACGGGACGATCAGACCAGTTATCTCCTTGTAAAGCAATGGAACGGACAGGAACTGAATGAGAAAATTTTTTCTAAGTCCTAATCATCCAGGATTAATTTTATATTCGTCTCGGGACGAACGTCTCTGGATTCTCACCTTGCACTGTTCGTCCAGACGAAAAGCATGGTTCATACCTGGACGAAACTTTATGTTTGAGATCGTACATGATGAAATGAACCTTTGTCCCTGGATGAAACTCTCTGTATAAAATCATCCCAGGATGAAACACGTTCGTCCCAGAACGAACTGAACCGACTTAGCTCAATTGGTTACGTCCTATAGAATTTCGGGAACCGACCTATGAAATAAACGTTTCGTACCGGACGAACCTAGTTCATACGGGATGATAAGCGAGTATGAATATAGTTCGTACCAATATACAATAGGATCAATTCTGACACTTTAAGTAAAATCGTCCGGGACGATCCACGATCGTACGGGACGATCTACTGCGTAGAAAAACTTGAAATTAGCAATTTTTTGATAGTTTTTCATGTCCTTTCTATATAAGGAGTCCTAGAAACTATTACAAGTGCCTTTGGAGTTATTTTCTCTTGAGAGGGATCATTGAGTGTGAGTGTTTGGGAGAGATTATAAGAGTGAAGAATGAGAGATCAAGTGAGGGGTTTGTGAGGGATTCACAAGGTTACTTGAAGAAGAAGATCTCTTTATTTCTGCCCATATCCTCTGAAGGATCTCAAGTGAAGTTCAACAACATCGGTCCGATTCTCTGTCGACACTTGGAGAGTATAAAAGGATGATAAAGTGTATCTTTGACAGTCATTGTGTCTTCGTTCTTTTGGAGAAAACTAGAAGAGAGAACTTGAAAGGGAGAGAGCAAAGGGTGGAGTTTGAGAGGGAGAAGATCCTTGAAGGGGATTTCAAGGGAGTGTGGAGGGGATATTCACACGGTTGCTCCCGCTTACTTGCACCTTAGTACCATCGGATTCAAGGGTCATCTTGAGGGAAGTTTTGGCTAGAAGAAGATCTCTTTGGTGTCAAAGAACCCGGCTACTCCGCCGCATTGGGGAAGGTGAAAGTGATTTTGTACAGGCTTCTCCGCCTTACGTTGGGAGCAAAAGGAGAGTCACTTTGTGGTATTAGTGCAATACTCGGAGGGTACCTCCGGGGAGTGGACGTAGGTCAAGGTTTGACTGAACCACTATAAATCTCGTGTGTTCTTTCTTATTTTTCTTCCGCATTTAATTTAATTGTAAGTTGTTTACTCTGATTGAAAAGTTTATTTTTAAACTTTAAATTTAACTTGCATTAATAATTAAAAAGGTTTTCTGAAAATCCAAGAGTAGAAGTATAAATTTTTAAATTACAAATTCACCCCCCCCCCCCCTCTTGGTTAGCCTTGGGACAATCACTTAGGCTTAACATCCTAATTCATATTGAACGAGTTTCAACAATTTACACACTCATATACATCCAAGCTCTCTCTAAAACTTCTGTGGAAGGAATAGATTGAGAAGAAGCAAGCTAAATCCAAATTTCAAGGAATTTTAAATATTTAAAATTTACCCATCATGTATTAACATATGAAATTAATTGATGCTAAAGTATAGTTTAAAATATTTTAAAATAACTACGAAGGATCAAAGACAGGATAATGACAGACATCTCAAAATTTCAAAGTATTTGGGATTATATTTAACAATATATTAATTAAAAATAAAAAAATAAATAGTTAGAATTTATTAGAATTTAGAAAATATATATACCTGATTTTAATTTTAAAATGAAAAGGGTAAAATTCTAAAGTATTTGAATAATTACTTGTAATTTTGATTAAAAACTCATTTTTTTATGAAATTTTAATATGTTTTTTTTTATAGATTTTGTCAACCTAGGTAAATCTAGTTAACCATGTTGACTTAGGGATAGGGGTTGGGCTCAACAAGTTCAAATTAATCATTTGAGACTATTAAAGGTGGTCCCATGCACTAGTTAGATTATTTGGTCCAAAATGCTATTTGGACCCTTAAAGGCTCTTTTTGGTCAACTATAGTTGACTTGATCAACCAAGTCAAACCAAAACTTGAGTTTGGATCCAATGGATCATAAATGACATTTGGGGTTCATTAAAAGAGGTTTTCAGGATTGAAGAGACTGAACCATATTGAGTTTTGGCCAAAAGTCCAAAATTTTCTATTAAGGGCATTTTGGCCATTTTGACCCCCTAGTCAACTATGGGTCAAATTGGTCCTAGCAAAGTTCAATTTGTTAGTCAACATACCTTAACAATAGTTATGGGTATGGTCAAAGGTCTTGGGAGAGGTCCCAAGGTCAAAAATCAATAAAGGAACCAGTCTAGTGGCATATGCCATAAATATTTGAAAGTTTTGTAGCCTATGAAAATATATTTAGTTTGTAGGGCTAGAGATCTCAGAATGAACTCAAATTTAAAGGGTTAACTTTAAAAACATATCTGTCAATATATAACTAATAGATCATGAATCCAATGGCATTTGACTGGGTTTCCAGGTGACAGAAAATTCACCCAGAAAGGGTTTCAGGACTAAAGCTTTTGGCCTTAGGTTTTGAATTGAAAGTCTTATTTTGAGCTAGATTTTGGGTTTGATTAATTAAGTTTTGGAATACCAAAATCAATCATAGTTAGATAAATGATTGGGGTTGATTTGATAAAACCAAGGTTTGATTGAATATCAGATTGAACTATGATTGTAGGAAGGACAGGAGTATGAGGTGGAAATTGGATTGAAGACAGGATTGGAATTTGATTGGGGTCTCTATGATTGACAAGTGGAAAACTGTCAACCCTAGGTTTACCAAGTAAAAGTCTAGTAGGTCCTAATGACCTCATAAAAAATGAGGTCAACACTTATACGAATGAAATGAACATGAGTTTGTTTTTTGTGTTATCCATGTCTCGCTAAATCTATGAGTTTTGAGCTAATGATGTAAATATATAAAAAGGTACTAAAGTAAAATTTTGTTCCTTGAATTAGTTTATAAATATATTTAATATCTCATGTTCTTAATTTAATAAATACAATGGCCATATATGTAGGTAATATAATATATATATATATATGGAGATAGTAAAATAAATATGAGTACTGAAATGAAATGTTGGCATACCTAGACATATGATATTAAACCTTCTAGGTTATATAGAGACATTATAATATTAGGAAGGTCTTAAACCTCCCTTTTCACCCCTACATGCTCAATAAAGATCTAATGATGCATATGCTCTGATCCACATTTTAAATTAAGAGTCTCACTAAATAATTATGCTATTTTATATTCATTAGTCCAAAAAAACTAAAAAATAATCGCTTTTTATTCAATAGGATAAATCATGCATCTATATTAGATAGTAGTAGCAAACTTCCTGCATGAGCGTGGCCACCTGTAGAAAACTATGTGAACATCCAGATCGCTCATAACCTAAGGGTAATCTAGTCATCAAACACATCAATCATCCACAAAGTACAGTTAAAAAAGTAAACATACACGGCAAGGTAATGTCATCCATAACATGCAGTAAAATCACAAAAAATCTGGCACACAACAGTAAAGTAAACACCAGCCTAACCTAGATCTAGAGTTGGTTGTCCTAGAAAACCATCTAAAGTGTGTGTAAAAGGTCGTGTAGCTGGGGTAGATCCTAGGTTGGGTGATTAGTTAGAGTTATCTAAAAATTCTAAGTTTGTTAAGGCTTAAAAGGGTGATTTAGATTAAAGTTTAAATATTAATATATTAAGAATTTTATTTAAATATATTTTAAGGTTTAATTGATTACTACCTTTGTTTCTAAGTTTATTTCACCTCGTAGGCCTGGGTTACCCAGTAGTAATCGGGGTTGATTAAGTTAATTTAAGGTGGTTGAAACTAAGAGGGATAGATTAATATAAAAAGAAGTTGGTTACTGATTTTAGAAGATTGATTGAGAATTTTATTAACCTACCTAAAAAATTCTGAAGTTTGAAAGGGTTAATGGGTTTTAAGAGATTATCCTGATGGGTTAACTAAGGGGTCAAATTTTGATTTTTAGAATTATAGAGAAATTTGAAAGTTTTAGATTTTTAATAAATACTAGACCTTATTATGAGTTGTTAGATAGGTGTTACATTTAATTTGGAGTTTTCTATGAAAAGTTATGATTTTTAGAAGTTTTAACCCGATTATAACCTAAGGTTGACCAAAATGTTGACTTTTTGACCTTGACCAGATTTTGGGGATTTGACATTTTTAAAAAATACTATATTTTAATTAGAGTCATTAGCCACTGAGTTTGATTGATTTGGAATTTTTTATAATTAGTAATGAATTTTGGAATTTTGGGTATTTATTGGAATTATTTAATTACCTTAATTAAGAAGCCTTTTAAATAGTTTGAACCCAAATGAATCCTAAACTTCTTGAAATCAACCAAAAAGATCAAAAATGACCCAAGGGGAGATCAGAAAGTGTTTGAATATTTTTTGGGATTTTTAATTAATTAAAATTGATTAAACATTGATTTTGATTAAAATTAAATTAAAGTGGATTTTAAAGCCAAACTAAGGAGATTAAATTTTTTACTGATTAAGGGATCAATTAGGGTCAGTTAGAAGTCTTTTAAGGAATTTTAGGGATTAATTTTGATTTATTGGAATTTTTTTAAAGCTAAAAGGTAATTCTAGTGAGGGAATACTACGGCTCCTGTTTAGTGAACCAAATGGGTTCCAAACCTGATGAAATTTAAACCATGGGATCACCTGATCCCAAGGCCTAACCACGCCAAATTGGGCTTAATTGGAACTCTCTAAGGTGGCTAACCAAGCCACCTAAGGTGATCTCTAAGTCACCTTAAGAAAATCCTAGGGAGCTATCCTAAGCTTGGATTGGGGCAAAATTATTGGCTCTAAACTCCCTATACTACACATCATTAGTAAACAAAAAATCAAATCCTAATTCTCATTGGAAAGGTTGTAGTCCCATTGTGAATTTAAGGATCAACCCATGACCCTTGAATCTAAAATTAGGGAATGATGCCCTTAAAGATTTCAAACAGAGGAGATAAAATTTGGGCATGTCAGGGACATGCCCAAATTCATTCTCCCAAAATTCTAGATCATGGAGAATTAAATATAATTAATAAATGAAATAATTGAGATAATACTAATACTAAAATTAAATCCAACAGAGATGCAATCAGGACCTAGAATCATAGGGCTTTTGTAGGTCTCTCTGAGACCTTTCCAATGAGCCTAAGAACACCTAATTTGGTCAAGTGTGCAGGGAGATATTGATTTTTGAAGATCCCATAAATTCTTTGTAAAATTAAATCCAACCATTACGCAATCAGCCGGCACTTTACACGCGGCGCGTCGTGATTGGCAGGGCAATCATTGGCATCGACTGGGTAATGGTCGGATTAACTGTAGCAGTTGGATGGAAGATCAGACGACTACGATTAACGACGCTCCGAGACCGCGGGATCTAATCCACGCCGTTGATTGGAATCAACGGTCAGGATTTCATCTTCATTCTCCCGCGCGAACTTGAGACTGTAAAGCTTCTTCGGCATGATCCAGGCGATCCCGCCAGCGAACTTTAATGAAACTTCATAGGGAGGATCAGGGCAGAGAAAACCTTCAATCCAACGGTGGAGATCTACTGGGGTGAAGCTTTCCTTCACACTTGACCAAACTACCTAGCTAGGGAGCTCGAGGTGAAGAAATTACCGTAGAGAAAGTCTCGACGGATGATCTTTTCTATCAGGAAGCTTCAGGGGATGATGGTGAGCAGATCTCCTTTAGACGTCGGGACTGGAGGATGGCCAGAGGTACGACTTTGAGCGGGATGTCGAGAGCTTTCATCAAAACTCGCTTGAACGGATCGACGGGATGGCCTAGGAAGTTAGGGGAAGACACTGGGAAGAAGGAGCTATGGGGAACGATTTTGAATGCTTGGGATCAAATGATGGCCTCTGAGGAGCACGACCCTATTCAGTCACCTCCCGCGAGCTTGGACGGTCGGGATTGAGTTGGAGGGGATTCGGATTGATGCTAGGTGGAAGGGGACATTGTCCCAGAGAGCTCGTGAGCCTCAAACCGGCGAGCCACAACCTTTGGATGGCTTTGGGTTAGGATCGGCTGGGGGGACCACCAGAGCTTGTTCTCCATTGGTTTCGACCACCGCCAGCCGGGGTTTAGGTCAGGCTAACCTGGAAGGGAGGATGGGGACATGCTGGAGTCGAGGGTGAGCTCAATTGGGTCTGGAAAGGTTTAATTTGATATGGTATCTTGGCTTGACCCAAACCTGCTCAGTTCGGGACAAATTGAGCTCAATCTAGGTTAGGCCAGACCTTGGGCTTGATGTAGGAGATAGGTCTAGGTCTGGTCCACCCAATGCAAGTGGTAATTGGGTTCAATTTAACCTGGGTTCAAAGATGGCTAGGGTTGATTCAAATCTGCTCGGTTCAGGTCGGTTTGGGCTCAACCCAGGCTAGGCCAGACCCTGAGCTTTATGTGGGAGGTGGGTTTAAGTCTAGTCAACCCAATGCAAGTGGTAATTGGGTTCAATTTGATTTAGGTTCAAAAATGGCTCGGGTCCATATAGTTTTGGCTACTTTGACCTAGCCTAAAGTTTGACACAAGTCAACCCAAGGCATGGGCTGGCTATAAGAGGTGTATTGGACCTAGGGCCACCTAATTGAGGTGTTGATCAAATTCAATTTGACTTAGGACATGAATTGGCTCAATCCCAAGTTATTTTGGCCATTTTGGGTTAGCCTAACTCTTAAACCAAGTGGACACAAAGGCTGGGCTGGTCAAGGGAGGTGCATTGGGTTAAGGGGGACCCAATGACACCTTGATTTGGATTCAATTTGAATAAGGTTGAGAGATGGTTCAAAGGGGGCCTCTCTTTGGTCACTTGGGTCAAGCCAAAAGGCTAACCCAAGTGAGCCCAAGGCTTGGGTCTACAAGAGGGGTCTCTTGGGTGCCCAAGGAGTCACCCCTTGGGTTAAAATGGAATTGGAATGATCTTGGTCAAATAGGTTAGGTGGGATAAGGTGTATGGGTCATTTGGTTAACTTGGTTGACTTGGTCAACCAAGTTGACCTAGTGCTAGGAGTTGGGTCCCTTGAAATCCATTTGATCATACGAGTCTAATGAATGAGGCATCAGAGTGTGGAAAGGTCATTTAGGTCAAAATGACCATTTTGACCCTTAAGGGGGGCCTTAAGATCAAAATGGGTTGACTTGGTCAACCCTGTTGACCCATGGTTGGAATTGATTCCAAGGGGTTCCAAAGGTCAATTGGAAACACTTGAGAAAGATTTCAAAGATTGATGATCAAATAAAATTAAGTTTAGGCCAAAAGTCTAAAAATCCCCTTGAAGGGCATTTTGGTCATTTTGCCCCTGAGCCAATTCGGGGCATTGAATCTGGAAAGATGTAGATTATTGTTCAACAAGTCGATATCAAGGTATTAGAGATGATCAAAGGGTTTGGAGGGGGCTCCAAGGTCAAATTCCACTAAGTGAAGGGTCCAGTGGCATTGATTGTAAATATTTGAAGGTTTTGCAACCTTTGAAATTGGATCAAGTTTATGATGTTAGAGTTCTCCAAATGAGCTCAAATTTGGAGAGTTGACACTAGAGACATGTCACATCAATATGCAATAGATAGACCCTGAATCAGATGCCAATTGACTCGGCTTCAAGGTGATGGAAAAATGACCCAGAAAGGGCTTTAGGACCTAAGTCTTTAGCCTAAAAATTCTGGGTTTGGATTGAGTTAAGATCTGGATTGGGCCTAAGAGCTAGGAACTAGGTAGATCTTAGGATCTAGAGCTCAGGCAGGAGTTAGAAGTGGCCTCATACAGAAATGAGGTCAACAAAAATAAATAAAGATAACTACCTAATCTTTGCAAAGAAAATGCATAAACGAAGCCAACATGCACTAAGAAAATGAATAACGCTGCTCCACAATTATTGCATTCTAAAAAATAAAAATGACAATACATATCAACCCATAATTATATGAATTACAAGACTAACTTTAGAGAAAAAAGGGATGGAAAGGAGTTGATATGCATTAAAGAAGAGTTCTAACTATCTCTTTTTTTATGCTTCATCCCTACTTAATCATTTCATAGCTGACCATACAAGCTTCTAGATGGAAAATAAAATATAAATTATAGTTAAAATATTTAAAATTAAGGGTTCCTTATTGGGCTATGATAATTGAGTCTTTTCTTTTATCATTTTTTTAAGGCTTTGGTCTTAGATTTTATAATTAGTCATTTAGCTTGATTATGTTCATCCATATGATGTGCTACATCACTATCCCTAGAAAATGCAAATCCTAGGGGAAGTTATAAGTGAGCTTTATGGTCTTGATTGAACTATTCTTGGGCCAATCAATAATTTTAATGAGCCATAAACCTCTTAGGGGCCTCGAAACACTTTTTAGTGAGTCTAGGAAGGTATTGGACCCACCAAGTAAATCTTGGGTCAATCCAAGGTCAAACCCTAAAATTACCTAAAATAACTTAAGTACTCTAAACTTTATATTTTACCCTAGGTGAAAATTATTCCTAGGACTTACCGTAGAGACCATGGATAAACTCTTAAACTCACTCCATAGGATAAGAATTATTGGTCAAACCTTTTGGCCCTTGGTCAAAACTATTTTGACCAAAGAAAAAAATCAAGCTCTAAAAGTATCTAAAAATTCAATGTGTTCATTTAGCTTGGGAATTGAGCCCAAGTACTCTTTTCCTCTTTTTATGTGTGTTTTGACCTAAATTTGACCTAAAAACCCTAAAAGCTTAAATTGGACCCGAACACCTAAACCTAGACATTTGCCATCAAATTTTATTTTAACAATTTAAATTATTTTAGAATTATTTAGCTTAATATTGGACCTAAAACTTGATTTAGTTCTGCCCCAACTAAATTTACTCAACCCAAGTTCTTCTCCAAGTTTCTTGAAGTTTTAAGATGCTTTTTTAGCTCAAATAACTGGTTAAAAACACTTGGAATGCTAGCTTGAACTAAATACTATTGCATCCAAGTAGACTAACCCATAAAATGATCGAGACAATTCATATCTTACCCTAGGATCATTCCAAAATAGCTACAGGACTCCTATTGGTTAGTCTATAACTACCTTACATGCTAGAATCCTTGGTGATGATTGGGATTTTATTTATATTCAAATTTGATGTCTTATAAATAATTAGGCCACTAGGGGTGAGAATTAGCACATGAATCTTGATTTTGTAAACTCTTATATGTGCGAGCAAGATTCCTAGGGGTTCTTCAGCTTCTATAGCATCTCTAACTATGAAATCAACCAAGCTCTGATGAGCCCTTTTTAGCTCATGCAATATTTAACAATATTGTTCCTCAAGTTTAGATAAACCTAAATCCATAGGTAATTATATTTTAAGCCCATCAAATCGAGGAATTTAATATTTTTTAGCTTGAATGAGCTAAGGTTTCACACATTGTGAAACTAACTTGAAATCTTTATGTAATCTGACTGTCAGGTTGCAAGGGTATAGTCTCTTGATCCTCTTAGATAGATTTGATGGAAATCCATTAATAAAATCCCTCAAATAATAAAATAAAATCTTTATAATCTTTATTAATAGCCATATATGGAAGATTAAAATAAACCCATCCATTCTCTATGATTATCATGGATAGTGGTGGTTTAACTATACAAATTTTACATGCAACCTCCCATGCTCTTCGAAAAATTAATTTGAGTTGTCTGATATATATATCAGATGATTGAGACTAATTTTTACAGGTCACATAGGATCTCCAACTATTAATAGAGACAAATTGCACACCAATGTGTGTGAAGGGTTGCTATGTTTATAAGGAACTAATTAAATCTTTCACAGAGATATAATTAAATTTAAGAAATGATTAAAATTTGTTAAAATTCATAATGAATTCTTTTTAAATGTAAAAAATTCTAAACTATCTATGGATTCATAGGACAATAAGGAAAAAATATAAAAAATAATACGATAGGGTATTATATATTATTTTAATTAAATAAGGTATAAGGCTAATTCAATGATTTTAGGTGTCATGCAGAGCCTCAAATTATTAAATAAGTTATAAGGCTAATAAAACTATAGAGTATTATCTATGTACTCTAATCACCTCATTTTAACTTTAAATTTGTTAGAGAAGTTCATTTAGGTGTCATGCAGAGCCTTAAATTTTCTTAAGATAATTTGAAGAATCAACCTTAATTTATTTTTCAAAGCCTAGTGTCATTAAATGACCCTAAATTTTAGAAAATATTAAAGTTACCTATCACTCCAAATCACATGAAATTTAAAACCTAAATCCTATTACATAGAAAATCAGATGATAATTTTCTCAAACCATAAAAATCTTTCGTGAATCTTTCACAAATCATTAAAAGTATATGATCTAGGAACATAAATAAATTATATAAACTTTATTTCAAGTCAAAATGACTAAAAATTCTCAAGGAATGATGTTGAGGTGTTACAAATCTAGGGATTTAGTTTCATAGAAATTTATAGAGATTTTCTTAAAAATTTTGAACCTACTTCTAGGTTAGTTTAGGATACCTATGGACTTAAGGAACCTTAATAATTCACTAATAATTTAATAAAAGCTTAAAAATGTAAAATAAGTTACTGTTAATTCTAAACATTATCAAGAAACTAAGAAAAGTAATTGCGAACTATTTTAAGGTTTAAAATTAGGGTTTTCAAATTTTAAAAAGAAAATTTAATTAAAAAATAATATATATATATATATATATATATATATATATATATATATATATATATATATATATATATATATATATATATATATATATATATATATATATATATATATATACAAATTAGATTAATTTTTTAGGGAATAATCTTTAGGTATACATATATAAAGATTGGATGCCCTTTGGTGGGCTAAATATCAAACCCTAATTTGAGCAGAAATGAAACCATAATTTTAACGTTGAAGGGAAACCATAATTTGAAAGAGGCTGGTACCAGGCAAACCTCGACCAATGGAGAAGAAGTTGAAGGATTAGCACTCGAACTCCCTGTTCGCAGACCCGAACCCGAACACCCCCCTCTTTATCGCTTTCTCCATGTTCACAAACCCTAACCCGGATGCCCCCTCTCTCTCGCGAGCTCCCTGTTCACGAACTCTAGGAAGGACCAATGCAAACCCCTCTCTCCCGTCTTTGCCTTCGCACGCTAAGCCCTAGCCGCAAGCTTCTTCCCCTAGTTTTCACGCCTCTCGCTCCTCTCCCCTTGTTCGGACTGAACTCCAGGAGCCGTAGCCCCACCGCCTCCTCTTCTTTCGACCGACCAAGCCTCGACGACTCTCGCCCTAGCCTAATGCGATGTCTAGCATTTTTTGCTGGTGGCTCTTTTTGGTCGGCTAACCTCGCCTCTTCTTCCTTAATCTTTTTTTCTTTCATTTTTCTTCCAAAAAAAACTGGCATGGCTGCTCTTCATTTGAGTTACCTTAGTTTTTTTGGATGTTAAACATAAATCATAGTTTTTTATGAAGTTTTTTCTAGTGAGTTGGCTTCTCCACAATTTCTTCTACTTAAAGCTTCTTCTTTCCATGGTTTTCCAGCTTTGTTGATTTCATAAGCTGTAATGAGTTCTCTTGTTATTCCATTTGAGTTTGCTTTAGTTGGGAAGTTCCATGCTCGTCACCCCCTGCTTGATACCATTCATAAATCTTTTTTGAATCTGAAATTGATTGGTAAATTTTTTGTTACTTTGTTGAACTTTAAGAAAATTCTGATTAAACTGAGAAATGATTTGGATTACAACAGGGTATTCTACCATCGTTCCTATTTTGTCAACAACTATTATATGAAGCTTTTCAAGTGGTCTCCTCACTTAGATGTGAATGTTGAAACTTCTGTTATTCCCATTTTGGTGTCATTTCCCTACCTCCGCCCGCAACTCTTTTCCCCTCATATTTTGCATGGGTTAGGATATTTGTTTAGTAGGCCCTTGCATGCTGATAATGCTACTATTAGCAGCACTAGACATTTGTTGGCTCGTATACTTGTTGAGTTAAATATTACTAAATGTTATCCTAATCAAGTGTGGCTTGACTCTTATTCTGTGGGGTACATTCAATCTATGGAGATGGAAGAATTTCCCCTATATTGCTTCCATTATAAATCTTTTGGTCATGTGAGAGATGTTTGCCCGATTCTATTTCCTAATTTGGGTCATGTGAAAGATTTTTTCCCTCCTGTGTTGGAGGGACATTTTGTAGGTGCTCATACTTCATAAAATGCTGGTGATATTCTACCTTTTGTTGGGGTGGATCTTTGTGTTGGTGATGTCCCTCTAGATAATAGTGGTGCTGATGGGGGTGATCCTTTTATAATTAATGTTGGGAAGCAAGAAAATATGGCTACATTGGTTGAGGGTGATGTTTATTTCCTTAACTCTTATAATTTTGTTTCTTCTAATGTAGCTTTACTTGAGTCAGTGGATGTTAATTTGATTAAAGATAGTGTGGTTGAGGATTATTGTGTTTCTTTGGCTCCTGGAGTGGAGGAGGTTGATGGTGTTGACCATTTGGATCATGGTGCTCCGGTCGGTCATTCCTCTATTGGGGGGAGTGTTGTTTGTGATTCTTTGGTTGATGTTTTTATTGAGCAAATTTTGCCTGATGTTCTTTAGTCGCAAATTTTGTTGAGATCAGGGGAGTCCTATTTGAGGCAAATTGATTGTTTGGATGATTTTCAGGACTCTTCATGTGATCTGGAGGATGACTTGGGGCTGATGTTGGGCCACACTGGATTTGTATGGTTTGGAGGTTTCTCGTGCTTTGGAACCCCCTTTCTCTCATGGTGGAAAATGGAATCGATGAAAATCTAGGAGATAAGATTTTTCTTTCTCCTTTTGTTTTTGTTTGCAGGGCTAGCTATTTTTTATTTCTCTTATGCTTCTCTCAACTTTTTTGGGTTGGGATGTTCTGGTGCTGCTCGTTTTGGTTTGGTTTTGGTGAGCTATGGCTCAGTTGCTTGGGTTATTTACCTGCTTTATTGTAGTATTGGAACTGGCTTTGGACTATGATGAAGCAGTATCCTTGTATGCCCTGAGGATGGACATGGCTTGTTTTGTAACCTTGGTGGTCCTTTTCCTTATGTGTTTACTTTGGTGAGCCTAATGTGTTTGAAATCTACGTAATTGCCTCTGTTTCCTCCTTGGATGGCCCAAGCCGGGCAACCAGGTGGAGGTCTAAGTCTAGTTGCTTTGGGATTTTTTCTTTTCATTGTCTTGTTAATGTCGTTTGGTTAGACACTAACTGTTCTGTCCTCCACTATATTTGCCTTATATGTGGCCTTTTTTTTGGGCTTTTATTATGATGCATTTTGTATCTAATGGAATTTTCTTTAAATAATAATAATAATAATAATAATAATAATAATAATAATAATAATAATAATAAATTTAACTTTGAAACTCATTATAAACCTCTTCATAGCCTCAGCTCATCTTTGCTTTGGCCTTCATTCAGAAGATTCCAGAGCATCAACTACAACAATCTTCTCTTGACTTTTTCCTACTTTTTATTCATTTTTATTTTGCTATTTTATTAGATCTGCATGGCATGGGGGCTCTACGACTCTTGGTTGTTTTCAACAATCCAAAAGTGTTTGGGCCGGCGTAAATGTTTTCTAGCAAGATCATTTGTTAACTTCTTCTATTAATTGTTTAATCAAAACTAATTCTACTTCTGTTGCTAAAGTGAGTTATTTTATTTCTCGTAGTACTTAGGATTACAATAAATTATCAGAGGTGATCCCTAAGTCTGTGATTAGTGATATTACGAATATTCCTCTGAATGTCGATTCCAATGATTTCCTATTAGTTAAGCTTTCTAGCACTGGTAACATTAGATTGAAAGAAACTTGGAATGGTTTTAGAATGAAGAATCCTATTTCTTTGGTGTCATCTATGATATGTCACAAAAGCATTCCCTTTATGATTGTTATCTTCATTTGGAGAGTTATGAATAGGTATTTCCCCAGTGATGATAATTTGATATATAGAGGCCTGATTTTATCTTCTAAATGTCAATTATTTTTTTCATATTAAGAATATGCATCGTATTTTTATGTTTGGCCCTATTGCTACCAAAGTTTGGATTTATTTTGATGATTTGTTTGGTTCTAACCATTTTTTATGGTAATATTAGCATTTCAGATATGCTTAATTTTTGGTTTACCAACTATGAAGGCTTTATTAAGAAGGCTATTCCTTCTTTTATTTTATGTTTTTTTTGCTCGCTAAAAATGAATCATTTTTTAATAATTAGCATGAACCATGCTATTATTATAAACAAAATCAAAGATTAAGTGCTTAATCTTTTTTCTATTAACCTTTTGGGCATTAAGAACTTTTGGGGTTGCTATTTTGTGGCTAAGAAGTTTGACATTTTTTTTGCCTCCTAATAATACCATTGATGAATCGAAGTTGGTTTATTGGATTAAACCCAACTTGCATATGTTTAAATTCAACATTGATGGTTCTGTTAAAAGTTCTGATTGTGGTTGTGGTGGTATCATTAGATATTCTCTTGACACTACTATCATTGCTTATGTTGGCCTTTTACATGATTATTTTGTTATCTATGCTAAGCTCTTTGGTATTTTATATGGTCTTAAATTTTTCCTATCTTTCAGCAAAACTAATATTTTGATTGAGGTGGATTGTTCATTATTTGAAGGAGTCTTGTGATAATGTCTGTAGCCCTGAACCTTTTAATTTTATTTGGGACATAAAGAAGTTGTTGGCTCTTTTTAATTTCAACATCTCTTATATCCTTAGGTAAGGTAACTCTGTTGCTGATTAGATGAATAATTACGGTTGTAGTCAGGAGTACCTTAGGGATCTTTCATATATTAATTTGCATGTCTTTTTGAAAGGACTCATTATATTGGATAAAAGTGGCCTACCATATGGACTGTAGGTATGATGTTTTGTTGTTTTACTAACTTGTTTTTCAAACACTAATTGATGGTTTTTTATGTTGGTTTCAATTTTTTCTGGAACCCTTTTTATGGTTTTATGGGGCTATCTTTTGAGCTCCTTTAGGATGTACCATGTAACCCTTTCTGTATGTTTTTGGTTTTGGTTTGATTTTGGTTTTGGCTATACTTGGGATCTTCTGGGACAATTCCTAAATATTGTATAGTGTCTCTAGGTATTAATAGTCAGGCTTTTGCTTGCTTTTATTTCTTTCCTTTAGTGAATAGCTTTGTTTCTGGTTGTCTTAGTTTGGCTGACCCTAGCATTGATCATTAGATTTTGAGATTATATTCATTTGCTACTCATCAAATCCAATAATATTTAGTGGGAAGGTTGTTTTATTGAATTTGGAATTGGAATTCTTAGTTGTATCTTTTTTTACTAATTGGTGTAGGAGTGGTGATGGGTCTGTTATCCTGCTCTTTTTTAGGCACCCATTTTCTTGTGTCTAGAATTCGTTTTGAAAGTTTGTTAGGGATGTTAAGCCCTTATGAACTAGTCCAAGGCTATAATAAAGAACACAATAATTTATAATGGTTTGGTCAACTTGACCTACGTCCACTCCCCGGAGTCTCTCCTCCGGGTATTGCACTAAACTCAGTGACTCTCCTTTTTCTTCTATAGCCAGGTGGAGAAGCCTTTATAAACCTCCTTTCCATCGACACCGATGAGGTAGAGAACCGACTCCTTTCATTTCTTCCTGAAGCAGGCTGAGAACCTCGATCGATTGCTGAAGTAGACCTCTCTAGAACCTCTAAGGAACTAGGCATGATGACTGGACAAGATGACTCAGATCCTTACTTGGAGCAACCTTTGTGAAACCTCTCACAAACTCTCCCTCATAAGATCCTCTCTCTCTCTCTCTCTCTCTCTCTCTCTCTCTCTCCCTCTCTCTCTCTCTCTCTCCCTCTCCTCTAGGCCCTCTTTGGTCAATATAACAGCAAAGGATGCTCTCTTGGGTAGAACAAGAGGTCTTATAAAGAAGACTTTGGAATAGCTCTTAATTGCAACAAACTGACATCATCGTCAAGGACTATATGAGTATTTTCATGTATGATTAATACAATTTTAACTCAATCTGCCAGGATGATTTGGGACGATCAAAAGGTAATTTATTTATATCTTCCAGGACGATTGTATATCATCATGTATTATTAGTTCATTGCATCAAATATTATCTAGCACATCGCCTTGGATGGATGTCTAGACGATGAAAAAATTGCTTTATTATCCAAGACGATCTCACGATCGTCCGGGACAATTAGTACAAAATGATGAAAATCATCCAGAATATCACCCTGAATGGATGTATAGATGATTGAAAAATATCAAGTCCAGGATGATATGCAATCGTCTTAAATGATTAGTTCTATTCAGTATATATCATCTAGAGACTCGCCCTGAATGAACCAAACCGATTAAACATCATCCATAAAGAATTAAGGTTTTGTTTAACTGATCGTCCCGGATGATCTTGTGATCATCTAGGATGATATGATCGATCAATCAAACCTTAATTGATTTCCTTAATTACCAGATTAATTCATGCATAATTGTGTTGTATCATCCAGAACGATGTCCTAGATAATAATGTCCAAAAACATGACATGCCTAAATAGATCTGGCAGCTAATTCTTTATGATTTGAGCCTATCATCCAGGATGATGAAAATATCATCCGGGATGATGTGCTTAATGACGTATGCCTTAACCAGGATGCTCTAATTAGAGTTTCTATTTTTAACAGATCATCCAAGACGATATTAGGATCATCCTGGACAATGTGATCAAAAATAGAAACTCTACTCAATCAGACATAATTTTTCCCAAAGTGTGTGAGTGCAAGGTTACTTAGCATCAAGATCCACATCGTTTACAATTGACTCAAGAAAAGGTAAAAGATTACAAACTGACTTAGTTCTAATCTACCCAATCTTGAGCTGGCTTGAGTTGCACTCGATCTTTTGGACCTTAAATGTTAGTAGGCAAGAGGCAGTAGTAGAAAAATAGAAATGTTTGCTATCATTAAAATTTTATTTCCTGAAATCAGATTCGCAACAGGTTTAAGGTGTTGTGCTCTCACTTTTGGATTAACTCTCAGTTATAACTTCTTTTTGCTTGGTGAGGCTCTCCTAATGCTCTATAGGTTGTGTAGAATTAGCTTACTCATATGTCATTTATTTTGGTATGATATTAGCCCTAACTATCGTGTCTACCCATAGTGTTTGCGTTGGTCTTGTTTTAGATTCGAGCGGCAACTGGATATTATTCTTGATGATTTTGTTGATACTAAACACCTGAGCTTGTGTTGCCTAACTCAAATTTTCTTTTCATTAATTCTAGCCTTTATGATGTGTTTTCTTTACCTATTTTGGGTGTTTGGCTGGGGTGTTGATTTTGTGATTATAATTTGATTTCTTGCTTCCTAATGACCATTTTTTGTTATCAATTATTGGGGTTTGGTTTTGGGAACTGTGACTTTGTGTCTATGTCTACTTTTTATGCAATTTTTGAGGCCCTTTGTGGGTTTCTTTGGACTCTCCTTTAGTGATATTGTCCTATTTACTTGGCTAGCTAGTTTAGAGGTTATCTATTTATGTGGGTTTCATTCTAGCTTCACTACTTTCCCTATCTCTATTTTCCTTATTAAGTGGTTGAATTTTCTATGGTTATTGATGTGTTCTAAGACTGATATCCTTTATGCAGTGGTCGGGCACTTCTATTAGCTTTGTGCTCAAAACCATCATTATCAAGGGATTTCTTTTAGTATCTTGACTATGCCGGTTCAGGCACATAACTTAAATAGGTGCTACTCTTATATGTTTTTAAATTTATTTTTAAGCATCACAATCACTATTTTACTGTCAAGACTGTCTCCTATCATTGGTTGTCCTCCTATTAGCTCCACATTCTATTATACTATCTTCATATTTATATTAATCATGGTTATGTTCATTACCTGTGCAATGTTATGTTGCTTCACTTGTTTTTTTAGATTAATTTTCCTGCATTTTTTTTTCCTAAGCATTATAATAAAAATTAGTTTTTTTTTTGTGGGAAGAACATACTGAAAGTTATTCATGGGATCTTCTTTCCTTTTTTGCTCCTGGCCACCCTAGATTGTTGCTAGTTTTCTTTGTAATTGTGCTTAAAGGGGACCTTAGACTCTTAGGTTTTCTTATTATTTGTTTTGTAGCTCTTCTGAGTAGTAGTGAGCAAAAAGGTCACCCTTAAGGACTTTGTAATTTCTTTTTGTAAGTAACATGTAAGCCCCAATGAAGGTTTTCTTTAAAAAAAACTTGAAACTTTAAAAAATCACAATTAATTGGCAAAAAATAATAATAAAATAAATTAAAGTGCATTAAGCTCATAATTAAATATGAAAGTAAGGACAAATATGTATGATTAATTTTAAAATTAGAAAACTCAACTTACATAAAAAAACCTTATGTCAATAAAAAACTAAATAAAAAATAATTAAAAAAATTGAAATTTTCTTGAATGGCTTCAATTTTTAGTAAAGCTTCTATGATCCTTAACTTGTATGGAAAGTTTCATGAAGGTTTGAGCTCATTTGGTCACTTAAAGTGTAAACTTTAATTCCTAGAATCATTAAGGTTTTCAAATGACCTAAAATTTATAAAATTCATAAAAAATTTAAATAAAAAATAAAAAATACAAAATAAAGTTTTGTTGAATTCATTTTAATAATTGTAAATAGCAAAAATAAAAATTTCTAGAAAAAAAAAAATAAAACATTGTTAATTTTCATAATAAAATAAATCATAATAAATAAAAAAACATGTCAAATAGACTTCAAATTTTTATTAGAAGATCATGGGATAAGACCTTCCTCTTGTTGTAAATTTAACTAAGTTTGTAATTGATTTAATTAGAAAAAGAAAATTAGGTCATTTAGTAATACAAAATTAAATAAAAATAAAAATAAATCCAATTGAGCTCAAATTTTATGGCAAATAGTTGAGGTGACTGTCAACCTCTAGAAATTTTTCATAATTTTTTAAGCCTTTTTTTTTTTTTTTTTTTTTGGGACATTTAGGCCATTTAAGGCGAACTCACACACTCAACGCATACACATAGACTCGAACCTTGGACCTCTTAGTTGGAAGCCTAAGCTCTCAACCAATAGGCCAAGGAGAGTTGTGTTTAAGCCTGTTTTGATAATAATTTGAATTTTTTGTTTTCCAAAAATTTAAAAAAGTTGTAAAAATTTTAAAATAATTGCAAGTTTTCATGGGATGTTTTTGAAGTTGTGTTCCAACTTAATAAAAATTATTACATTATTTTTTTATTTCATTTAGTTATTAAACAAAAATAGAAATTTTGTCGTAATAAAACAATAAATCAATAGCATAAAAATGAAAATTTTAAAATAATTCAGAAATGTACCAAATAAAATTTCATGAATTCAAAAGATTATAAAGAATAATAAAATAAATACATTGAGACAAAATCAAATAAAAAATAAAATCTTCCTTCACAAATTCTTTTAATCTAAGTAAAACTTGTAAATTACAAAAAAATTAAACTCAAATTACTTTTTTTATGCAATATTTTAATCTAAGCCCATTTGGTTCAAATATACTGAAAAGGGCTAAACTTGACCTTTTATGGTTTAAGTGGTTGATCTTCCTTTGTGAAGTGGTCCAATTGCATTAATTATTCACTAAAGGGCATCATAAGGATGGTCCAATTTATATCCATTGGGTTAATTTGATAGAATTAGTCTAATTTGATTCTCATGGGAAACATTTTCTGAGGGTTTTGGTCTCCCTTTGTGAAGCGGTTCAACTGCATTAATTGGGTTAAACCCATAAGAAATTAATCTTAAGTATAATATAATTAAATAATTAAAGGTGATTGATCCCATGAATTCTGTCAAATTGGTCAAAATGGTAAGAATCAATTATAATTAATTTGATCAAATTTGCAAATTTGATTCATATAACATATTGGGATAAATTTGATACAAATGGGATAATAGTCAAATTAGACGACTTGGTTTACAGTTAATTGATCTTGATTCATCTTAAGTTAATTAATGCAAGATTTTCCATGGTTTATTAAGCTCAATTTTATTAAGAGAGTCAACTTGATCAAATTGACCTCAAAGGATCAATACGGTCAAATATGGATAAATACGACAACCACTATAGGAAAACAGCTCATTTCCGGTAGAATTTTCGGCGAAAAAAAATTCGTCACATATTCCGGCGGCTTTTCCGACGGATTACCGATAAAACATTTTTTATGAATTTTTCGGCGTTTCTCTGGCAAATTTTTTGATTCATTTCCTGCGAATTTATTTCTCACGGAATTTCCGACCAAAATTATTATTTTTTTTAAAAATGACTATAATTAATTATTTCGCTAAATTAAGTTAGATAATTTAATAACTTATTATCAAATAAAATTATTTAAATTATATATTATTAAATTAGATTAATTAAATAATAAATAATAAATCATTATTAAATTAAATAAATTAAATATTATTAACTTAATTGTATTAAATTAATTTTTAATTATTAAATTAAAATAATAACTAATTGTTAAAATAAATTTATCTAATTAAATTAAACTAATTAAATTTATTAAATTTATATTAAGTTCTAATATAATAATAATAAAACAAAAATAGATAGCTTTGCCTTAGTAGCTCATTGGTTTGGGACTTGTTTGCGGGTCGGCTCGGGTTTGAATCCCGCCGAAGTTGGGCTATTGCGCGGGTTGCCGGGCCCACTTGGAAGGCTCGCGTGGGTCAGGTGGACTGGCGGGCTTAGCGGGGCAGGGTGGCTGTAGGTTTGATTGGGCACGCGAATGGGGTTGGGCTGGCTGGTGCAGCCACATCCAATGTGTTTTATAATTTTTTTTCTTTTTTATTTCCGGTGCAAAATAGTTCCCCAAAAATTGTACTGGCGGAATAATT
Organism: Dendrobium officinale; assembly: GCA_019514585.1. Lineage (NCBI taxonomy): Eukaryota > Viridiplantae > Streptophyta > Magnoliopsida > Asparagales > Orchidaceae > Dendrobium > Dendrobium officinale. The sequence continues at coordinate 12,559,646 of CM033690.1, forward strand.
CTACTGTAAGTCCGCCGGAAATATTTCTGGCGGCTTATTTTACGCTGGTAAAACTTTTCTTATGCGCGCGAACTTGCAAAAAAAAAATCAGACAAAAATCCCCATAAAATACTAATTTCTGATAGATTTTGGGCATTTTTCGACAAATTTTATTTGCCGGTAACACGCGATTTTCCTGTAGTGAACTAGTTTTTTAAAAAATCAATTAGGTCAATTCATCTAGAAATTCTTTATTGAAACATTTTAAAGGACTTTATAATAATATATTTGAATAATTTAATTAAAGTTTATATAATTGGACATATAAGCGCAAAATAGTCATTTTATGATAATAAGGTCAAAGAGCCCAACTATGGTTCACCAAAAGTAAATTTTCCTTTAAATGATAATAAGGTCAAAGAGGTCTAGCCTATTCCAAAAGATAAATGTAGTCATTTCATTTATATTTCAATAATCTAAACTTTATGGAGTAGGTTTCTCCAAGAACTAGGATCATTTGGTTAACTTCACTAGTTGTGCCATGTCATGTGGGTATTATGACTAATTTGACCACTAGTCAAAATACTTACAATGGTTATGCTTAAAGATTGTTACTATTAACTTATTGAACCAATAAAATGAAAACTAAAGGCTTATACCATTAATTGTATCTATTGGCAAAAAAAAGGTTAAGCATTGGAAGATGTCTACTCTAGGGCTAGCCAAGGTAAATTCTATTTAAAAGATTCTGATTTTAATTGAATATTAAATTATTTAAAGATTACTTCTATGTTCACTTCTATGCAATTGGATTATGATGTCATTCTAAGGCCATTTGCTATCTAAACTAGTCTAAGGCTGAGATTGGAATTCCTAATAAAGCTAAGATAGGAAGGAATCTTATAGAAAGATCAAAGAGGATTGGTGGTTAATTTTATTGAGTAGAAGTACTTGGAAAATTTGTAGAATTAGAGATCCATGTAATTGATTAGTTCAAATTCCTTCAATGAATATTGAGAAAGATAATCTCAATCTCACTTGAAAAAGGCCATTTGAACTATCATTAATAGTTTGAGTTCTCTACTTTGTAATCTATTATGATTTGATAATAGTTTAGTAATATAATAGAATTCATGGTGATGATCATATTGTGTTATAGACCAACTTAGAGATTGACTAATTTAGAACTCCATCTATTTGTAGAAATAACAAAAAATTCATCATGAAAATTTAAATGCAAATAGTAAAGTGCAAGGTGCCAAGTCTAATGTTTTAGGAATAGGTTTCATGGTTAAGAAGTTTAAGATGATATATAAAAGACATGTCAAGAAGGAATAAATACAATTAATTAAAAAATACAAAAAAAAATATTTATAAAGAAATTAATATCAATTACATTATTTATAAAGAAATTAATATCAATTGCATTATGTAAATTTTAGAATGTCATAATTATTTTTATAAAATTATTTATATGATAGAAATCAATAAAATTATTTGATGATATTATTAGACATGATAAATTAGATATTTATTAAAAACAATATAAAGCATTTTAATGGATCACAAGTTCTTTTAAATTGCACTGTGCTATTAGGATTGTAATAATGAAAATATAGTAAATTAGTTAGAATGATTGATAATCGTATGATATAACCTATTTCAATGAATAGTTGTTAAACTAGTTGTTGAATTTTTAAAATAAATTAATATATTGATTTATTTAAGTCATATAGTATGATATGAATTATACAATATAATAATCAAAAGCTAAGAAGAGAAACATACAATAAGATCTGCTCAAGCTTGCACATTTTGAATGATTTATTGTAAATAATGACTAGTAATGCTTAATTTAGGTGATATTAATGTCTACAAGATAGTTAGGGATGTTGATAATAGCCCTAATTGCTATATGTACCTAGGATATTTACAAGTATAAGAAACTAATACAAAAGTCAAGAAATGATGAGTTTATATGTGAGATATTTTGAAGAAAATTGGAAAAAGTTTCAAAATGTTCTTCATCATCTATTTTTTTATTATTGTTTTTTATTTTTTTATTTTATTTTATTTTTATGTTCTTCATCATCTCTAAATCTCCTTCAACTATTTACAAAGTTTTTCTTACTCAAATCTCTAGGAGTTTTGTTGTATTTGATTGATCATATTATATTCATCTTGAAATCTGGATTTGTAAGGGATTGTGCAAGTTATATTTATAAGTGATAATTAACCATTGAGTCACATATAAGGCTAAAGAGAGAGTTGGTTTGGTTTTAAAAATAGATTTCATTATATAAGTGATAATCATTGAGTTTATATGTGGTAGGTTCCTAACCTTAAAGAAGTAATATTGTGACCTATTAGAAAGGATTATTATTGGTAGGTTTCTCATATTAAAGAAGGAATGTAGTGACCAAATGGAGAATACTAAGAGTAGCTTTCTTGTTGCTTTGAAAAAGAAGCGTTGGGGTGTATCTCCATTACTTATCAATTAGAAAGTTGATATAAAAATATTTCTATGCCTACTTATTGAGTGAAGGAGAGTAATTTTGACAGTATGCCTTAGTGAGTATCCTAATTCCAAGTTAGCCTAAGCATGGACATAAGCATGAGGGCCTAACCACAGTAAAATTTATCATATATATTTGCTCTATAATTTAGCTTACTTGCACATTTACTTTACTTTTCATTTTCTTTCATGTTCAAGTAGTGATCTACTAGATAAATGATTCATATGTCAAGTCATTAAAAAAATCTAATTAATATACTTAGCTAGTACATTACCCTTTCTTGTTCATAATCCTCTTATATCACCATCATATTTTATATTTGATGCTTTTGTATAGATGTGTGCAATAAATATATTTATATACTAGTGTATTATAATAAACTCATACAGTTAATCTTATTATTAGTTCATTCATCATTGTTATTTATGTGTTGCTATTTATGGTGATTTTAATTTATTAAATATAAAGTTTTATAGTTATAGCTAATCATTATATTAATACCAATGCATAAAGGTGGTCAAAGGGACTTTAATCGGCAAGTAAAGGTGGTCGAACGACCATAATCAACTGGAAATAAAAGTTAGAGGGACCATAATTGACATGTAATGAAGGTAGGAGGGACCATAGTTAGTGGAAAATGGTGGTGGAGGGACCGTAGTTGGAGTACATTGTTGGACGAAGGGACAGTAGTCGGCAAGAGGCAAAGGTTGAAGGGACCACAGTCAGAGGGCAACAGTGGTTGGAGGGATCTTAGCCGGTAGGTGATGGAGGTCGGAGAGACCATAGCCAACAGGTGATAGTTGTCAAAGGGACCATAGTTAGAAGGTGATGGAGGTTAGAGGGATCATTTCCCTGTGATCAAAAGGTGGTTGAAGGGACCATAGTCGATGGGTGAAAAAAGTCAGAGGGACCATAGTCAGCAGATGATGGAGGTTAGAGGGACCATAGTCAAAGGGCAAAGGATGGCAGAGGGACAATAATCGATGGGTGAAGGAGGTCAAAGGAACCATAGTTGGTGGTTCATGGTGGTCGAAGGGACCAAAGTTAGTGAGTGATAGTAGTTAAAGGGATCATTGTCAGTAGGAGATGGCGATCAAAGTGACCATAGTTAATGGGTCATATTGGTAGAAGGGACCATAGTCAGTGAAATACAAAGGTCAGAGGGACCTTAGTCGATGGGGGATGGAGGTTATAGGGATTGTAATTAGAGAGATATGGTGGTCAGAGGGACCATAGTCTGTGGGTGGTGAAAGTTGGAGGGTTGTAGTTAGTAGGCGATAGAGGTTAGAGGGACCATAGTAACCTGGAAAAGTAAGTTAGAGGGATAGTATTTAATAAGTGATGGATGTCAGAGGGACCTTAGTCAATGGTTGATGAAAGTTAGAGAGATAGTAGTCATTGTATGAAAGTAGTTAGAGTGACTATAATTGATAGGAAAAGGAGGTCAAAGAGACTATAGTCTACTAGTAATGGTGGTTGCTAGGATCATATTTAGTTTGTGATGGTTGTTGGAGGAACTGTAATTGATTTGTGAAAGTGGTTAGAGGTACCATAGTCAATAGGTGATGGAGGTCAAATAAAGGCCTAATGATAGCTATTGAACGGAGTTTCAAAGGCAATGCTTAGGTAGAGGTCCAGCAAAGGAGGCCTAGTCGAAAGTGTTCATCGATAATGGTGTCGAGGTGGAGCTCCATAATGCTTCAAGCCTCAGACCTCTCTTGAGTCTCTAGCCCATAGGCCTAAGCCTCTAAAAGTCTAATCCCCCTCATCTTGTGCGAAGAGGAGATCTATTCATTAATTTTAAGAGAAGCGTGACTCATAAATATGGAGAAGATCATGGATAAAATTAGATTGCCCCACAGGCGATCCATACATATTTTCTCAATCATAGAGTATTTGTTCAATATTTATGTGCCTTAATGATATCAGAATTGGTCAATTTTAGGCTCATTGGATTTATCTTGTCGAGCCCATCAATCAAACCATAAATATGTCATATTTAGATATCATTTGTTCATCAAACTATTTTTTTGGTGCTTTCAAATATACTTTAAGCCCTTGATTGGATATTATTTGGGCTTGAATGGAACCGATTTTGGTGTTGTTGGGTTCATCTCATTGAGAAGTTAAAATTGGCTATAATTTTTGCTAAAATTGGAGTTGATATGGCCTCGCATTTAATTTTATAAATTTCCAACTAGAATATGCCTCAAGATTCATGGTCGATGAAAGTGATTTTTGGTAATGTATTAGTTGCCTCCCTATTTTAGATGTCAAAGCTTAAGGAGTATATATATATATATATATATATATATATATATATATATATATATATATATATATATATATATATGAATCCTTCAAATGTTGGAATGTAAACTATAATTTATACATAATTATGAGGCAAAATGCTCCATGAAAGCCAATGTGGACCCCTCTTGGGTCTTTGAACCAAGTAAATTGTACTTAATCATAATTTTAGCATTAATTAAATCATGACATTGATTGGAGCAAGAAATAATGGAGAATTTGTATCTAAAATTTTTAAAATGACTAAAATTGGTTGTAAAAGCTTTGTTGGGTTCTAGAAGTTCCAAAACGAAGTCCATAAAGTCAAAACATAGTCTTGGGGACTCCAAAAAAGATCGAACGAACTCTCTAGATCTAAAATTATGCCCAAATGCAACTTAGCTATTAAACAGGCCAGCCGCAACTGATTCTCCGACAGGCTATGCATGTACAGGTTAGCGCGCGCCATTTGCATGCTAAAGTGTTGTGTGATAGCGTCTTTGTATTCATTTTTTTTTTCTTTAGTTCAACTAAACTTTTCCTTTAAAAATATTTTCCAAAAATTGTAAAAAAATTTATAAAAAACCAATTTTTTTGTATAAAAATTCAAAACATTATTTAAAAAGGAAATGATTAAATTAATGTATATTTATTTACATCTAATTAAATTTTTTTCTTTTTTGTTTATTTTTTTTTAAAAAGAAAGTAGGAATTTTATTTTTAAAAATTCCCAAACAAATCTAAAACAATCTAGATAATTCAATTTTTTTTTCAAACTTGATCCCTTATAGAACTATAAATATGCCCTTTGGGGAAGGGGAAAGAGCACGGTTCTTATGAACTAGTCTAAAGTTTATCCCATAAATTGAGGAAGAAATGGACTGGAAAAATTTTGGAGGTTGTTGGCACTAGAAATGGCCTAATCCTATGGAGCAGGATTCAATATTCCTTTATAAAAAGGGAAAAGGCTATCATGTATGATTCTAAATATCATCAATAGCGATAAATGCCCAATCATCTCGAGAAGGCTCTTATCATTCTTTATAATAGGGGCGAAGATTGTCCTATTGGAGTCTAAAAATTAACAAACTCTGGTAAAGGCCCGATCCCTAGTGCAAGCTATGATCTTCCTTCATAATAGGGGGGAAGACTATCCAATAAGAGTCTAAATACCGTCAATCTTTGATAAAAGCTTTGTTCTCTAATGAAGCTTCTAGCCTACCTCCATAATAAGGGTGAACACTATCCTATAAGAGTTTAAAGACAGTCAATCTCCAGTAAAAGTCTGGTCCTCACCTAGGCTTTGATCTTCCTCAATAATAGGGGTGAACATTATTGTGTATGAGTCTAAAGATCATCAATCTCCCATAAAGGCTAGGTCCTCAGGTTTAGGCTTTGATATTCCTCAATAAAAGATGAAAATATTATCCTATAAGAGTCTAAACATTGTTAATCTCCAGTAAAGGACCAGTCCTCTTATTCATGCAATGGTCTTCTTCCATAAAAGAGGTGAAGACATGTAGGAGCCTAAAGATTGTCAATCTCTAGTAAAGGCTCGATCCTTTGATGCAGACTTTGATCTTCCTCCATAATAGAGCAAAGACTATCCTGTAGCAGTCTAAAGACCATCAATCTTTGGTAAATCCCCAGTCCTCTGATGTTGGAAATCATAGGTGCATGTTGATAATGAAAGTTGGAGGGTATATCACTGATGGTGATCGAGCGAGGGGCCAATGATGGATGTCAGAAAGTGAAGGGACGATAGTGGTGGTAAAGAAGTAAAGGGACACAAATGGTTGTTAAGTGAAGGGTTGATGATGGTCATGGTTAAGTTGCACTCTATTGAAGGTGTTTTTTGTCCATATTAATGGTGGCAAACAATGAACAACCAAATGGAAGGGGTTTGTGTAGTTAATTTTTTTGTAGGTTATGATTGATGTGAGCTGCACATAGGGACAGAGTATAATACGAATATGCTTAGGATTAATTGGATATAAAAATAATAAAATACCACTAGATACATAAGTATACATGCCAAAGTTGATAGAGAAGAGTGTCAATTCCATGAGAAATTATTTTGCTTAATTGTAATTAAACTACTACTATCTAATATGAATGCATGATTTATCCGGTTGAATAAAAAGTAGTTATTTTTTAGTTTTTGTCACTAAATGGATACTTGTAAGAAAAATAGATATTAAAGTAAATAAATTATTTTGGACTAATGAATACGAAATAACACATTTTTTTCTAATGAGTCTCTTAATTTTTGATGTGGATTAGAGCATATATATCCCTTGATCTCTATCAAGTTTGTAGGGGTGAAAAGGGAGGCTTATGGCCTTCCTACAATTATAATATCTCTATAGAACCTAAAAGGTTTAACATCCCATGTATAGGTATGCTAAAATTCCATTTTAATTTTACTATTTTTTCCAATATTTCTCCATTGAAGCAATATACCACACTAGATATCAACTACATGATGTCATTATATACATTAATATAAGAATGAAAGATATTGAAAACATTTATAAACTAGATAAAGGCACAAGAGTCTATATTATTACTTGATATGTGCTTAAATTATTAACCCAAAACTAAGAGATTAACTCGATATGGATAATACAAAAAGTAAACTCATGTTCCTTCCATCATACAAGAAAAAGATACAATATAATTAATAAAAATAAATGTCACCAAGAAGGATCATTTGATATTTTTCACACTCCTTCCTCTCACACAGAATTGCATACTTAATACATGCTAAGATCTCCAAATGAAAGTATCTTATACTACCCTAGTATCCCTTAGACTTTACTCTAAGGGGCACTAAAAGAGGACATTCAAATGTACAAGACTCCACTGAAGATGACAAAACTCCGTAACAAAAGAATTGAAAAAAAAATAATAATTATAATAAGTATAGAAATGGACTCATGCACTGTGATGCTCGAAATGTTGGTTCTACGGTGTTATAAGATGAACTAGCACCTTGGAGCTACTGGGCTTCCTCCGCCATGGCGCTACACTAACTTGGCACAATTAATTGTTAAACCAAAATGTATTTTAGATGAATCAATATAAATCCTCATTTTGACATTTTCTCCATTGTAGGGCTGTAAAAGTCCAGCAATGAGATGCTTGAAAGTGAAATACAACACTGTGCCATCGTGAAGCTTGGCACTATGGTGTTCAATTTCTTGAGATTGAAGTGTTGTAATGCTAATTTCTAGAACAACAATTCTATGAAGTGATGTGGCACTGACCTTGTCTTTATTTTGGTATTGATTTTTCTTAAATTCCAGAGTGGTCAGTACTGCAATGTTTGAATTAGGCGCTATGGCATTACAATTGGCAACACTGTTGTGCAGAATATATGACATCTATGGTGCTTGTTTAAAACTTATGAAATTTGCATTCTCCTAAATATTTTATACACAAACACAACTAAAAGAACACATTCATTCAATTTTAACATAATAAATAGTACATAATTTACACTTAATAAATTTCCTCTAGCATAAACTCTTACTTATTATCAAGAAATGGTAAAATCACATATTGATTAACTTAATAGCCAAAGTAACAAATTAATAAATTTAAATTACTAAAATGTAAGATAATACATCACAATATAGAAGTAATTTGAAATTTAAGAAAGTTATAATTCTAATTTGAAAGTTCATAATAATTATCCAATAGATTACCCTTGTTATTTCTTGTATTAAACCTATCCACTATGAGTGTAGGTGTAAAATTGACTTATAATTTTAGAAATGAATAACATATTACTTAAGGATTAATTGTGCTTATAGTTAAATTAGAATTTTATTAGTTTGCAATCATATGTATTAGTTCACTTACCTTATCTTATTTCATTTAAGTATTAGCTGCTTTTGAACTTGAGCTTCAACAAATAAATTTTTTTATTGTAGTTATCTTTTTTCCTTTTTAAAATTTTCTCTTATGATTTTCATATTTTCACTTCTTCATACTTATAGAGTAGATATTTAATGAATTTGAATATAAACTTTGCTTTCATCCTCTCACAATCATAATTAATTTAATGTAAAAACCTAATAAGATCACTAATTCCAAATTTAAGTATAATATGATCTTCCTAATTTAAGCTACCCACTTCTTTTTCCTAAACTCAATTACTCATTCTTCAACTTAGTAGTTAGTGCATTAGTGTAAAGTTTCTAAATTAAAAATAAATAAAATACTTAAGTGATCTTCTTTGGTTAATTATTACACTTTCAAATTAAGAATTAGTATACATTGTTCAATCAAACTATGGTCTAGGATTTTATTATTATCTTAAATGTATATAATTTTTAATTACAATTTTTATTTTAGCTAAATAAGTAATCAAAGTGCAAGCTCTATGTAGAGGATAATTTTCAATAGTTAAGGATGAGTAAAATATAGCCATAGATAAATGAAATAGAAACAATAAACTACACAAGAACATATAAAAATTGAACATAAAATAAACATGCATTTTCATGAAATGATAATAAGCTCAAGGGTACTATAATATAACTACTAAGCAAAAACACTAGATAAATAGTGCATGAAGCACTATTCTCTTGATCCATCTCCATTCAAATCCACAAGATCAATTCTCATCAGATAATAGCAATGGCTCTCATGGCCACAATACAACATCACTAGCACGACATCATGATCAAAACACTCAGGGGTCTACCTCTTTTTTTTTTTTTTTTTGAAGAAATGCAAATTGCATTAAAACTCAAGGATCTACCTCAACCAAAAGAATTAACAAAGAAATTAAAGAACAATAAGCTACAAATAAAAATAGTAACCTCCAAACTCTTATATCTCTCTCCCTCTCTCTCAAGCATTCTAGGAATAACCATATCAAAAAAATAAAATAAAAATGGTTCCCATCAATCTAATTCATGATCCTACTCATCCTCACCATCATCATCATCATCATCAAGCCTGGTCTAACCAAATAACTGGTATTGTGGAATAGTAAGGAAATACAGCTGGTCCGAATTGATTTCCATAAATGGTATCCACTTGAACATCACCATTAAAGCCTCATTAAATTTGGCTATCTAGTGATAATGATTTTCTTATATATCTAAGTAATGAGTTTATCATTTCCTACTCTCCTCACAGAGCTCAGCCACACCCACTATTTACTCCCTTAATTCAGCCACCTACTCAACCAAAGATTTAAGAGTCCTAGAACTCTTGCTACTACTATTGTTGGACCTACTAGTCATCTTGGTCTTACTGGGTCCTTCCTCTTCTACACCTAATCCTGTAAAGCTCTTTTTTTTTTTTTGGGTAAGGGATAAAATGGAAAAAAGTTATTATTCACTAGGATCTCCCCTCACATCAACATTAATAAACAAAGGATACATAAGAGAAGGAGGCCCTATGCCCACATAAGTAATGACCTTGATGGTATAGTTTAAATAAAAGTAAATAAGCTTACATACATCTATGGTGTAACCAACCTAAATAATATAATTGAGCATAGCATGGTCTTTGGTTACTTCTTTAATATTTTGCTTGGTAAAAGATAAGCTGAAATAAGTGTTAATCTTTAAAAAGTTGAAGTAAGCAAGATGAAAAGAAAATTTATAACTTTTCATCCCTCTTCTTCCTCATAGCCTCAGTATGAGGCTTACAAAAAACTCTTAGCAGCTCATCAAGATTTATAGAGGCTAGACTGAAAGTGGTATACTCATCAAATTCAAAATCCTTAAGCTTATAGAGATAATTAATTGTTACAAGGTCAAATAATACCCACTTTTCTCTAACATAACACCTATTATACACAACCTCCTTCCCATTTATAAAAAATTCTCTCATTACATAGACTATAGAAGCATGAGGTTCCTCACACAAAAGCTCCTAACTGTTGCAAATTTGGACCTAAGTAGTGTGATTTTGATGATAATAAACATTATCATTTCTTGAATACTGCTACTCTTGCATATCTATTTTATGTTCCTAGCTCACTAACCTTTTATGTCCACAAGTTCACTTGGAACGTCAATCAGCTCAATATTAGGTAGACTAGGATTGAGTCAGTTTATAATTTTTATTTGAATGCGTCTTTTACCTTTTCTTGAGTCAAATGTACTTTGATGGATCCTAAAACTAAGTAACCTTGCAGACACACACTCAGGAGGAGAAATTTGGTGAGTTAGAGTTTTTTTATTATTTTTGATCATATCGTACAAGACAATTTCAAAGCATCCTAGACGATCAATTAAAAATAGAAACCCTAATTAGGGCATCTAGGTCATGTAAACCTGATTATGGAAATCATCTTAGATAATACTCCATCGTCCTAGACGATCTGATTAAATAAAAAAACAAGCCAATTTAGGCAAGATTTTGAAAACTATCATATTTTGCACTAATTGTACAGGACAAAATTAATCATCCTGGACAATTCATACCAATCATGCCAAAATTGATCTGATGATTAGGAGAGTAATTAAGGTTAGATTGATCGATCATATCGTCTGGGATGATTGCAGAATCATATTCGATGATCTGTAAGAAAAACCTTAGTTTTCTCTTAAATCTCCTAGACGTCTTGAACTATCTGCTAGATGATAAAGCTTATTTTTAAACTAATCATACAAGACAATCTCCTCGTCATCCTAGATGATTAGTTATATTTCTATGTAATCCCAATTTATCTCCTAGAAGTTCCAAACTATCTGCTTGATGATAATATATGATTTAGACCTAATCGTACTGGACGATGTCCACATCATCCTGGACAAGCAGAATAAATATTATGTTCTAATCATACAAGAAACCTAGATTGTCAAAGTTAGAAGGGATGATTTAAACTAATCATACATGATGATTGGTAAATTGTCCTAGATGATCTTTGATGGCAAGTTAAAAATTAGGGCATTTTTTCAGGATTTCTACTTAAGCTTTCTCAATTGATGATGATCACATCTTTCATTGAAGTCCTAACCTAAGGGAGCTTAGAGAAGGAGAAGCAGAGTTTGGGAGAGAGAGAGGGAGAATCTTGTGAGGGGAATTTTATGAGGGGAATAACAAAGATTGCTCCTAGCAAGGATTCATTATTCTTCTTCAAGCTCCATCCATGATTCCTTGGTGGTTCTAAGGGAAAAAATCATCAGCATCATATCAAGGTTCTCTATCTATTCTAAGAGAGAGTAAAAGGATTCTAGGTTCTCTGCCTTCATCAGGAGAGTGAAAAAGGATTCAAGGTTCTCTTCCTCATCGGGATGGTGGAAAGACTTCATAAGGGCTTCTCTGCCTTATTGTGGGAGCAAAAGGAGAGTCACTGAAGATTTAGTGCAATACTTGGAGAGGGTGTCTCCCAGGAGTGGACGTAGGTCAAGTTGACTAAACCACAATAAATCTTATGTTCTTTCTTATTACTTTTCCACACTTTATTTTTCATTCTTTAATTTTCTATAGTTGATTGTATGGTTAAAATCTTTGATTTGTTTTGTTAATCGCTTCCACATCAAGGGTTGATCTTGTTTGTTTTAAAATATTCAAAAAGGTTTTAAAATTTTTTTTTCTATTTGTTTAAGAATTTTTAAAACTACCAATTCAACCCTAACGAACCTTCACTATCCCTAGTTCATTTCAATTGCATCACCTTCCCACCCATGTTCTAAAAGTCATGCTCAAGGATTAACTGCTCATTTACCACCATTGTCCCATATATTTGCTCAGTCTTAGTATAGATGAATATGTTATTATCAAAGGAGGATGAGGTATGCTTCTTATTGCTAAACATTTGTGGGGACACTACTCTCAAAACTTAAGCAAGGAAAATGTAGAAACTTGGAGAGAATATAAAGAAAATATAGAAAAAAAAACCTAAAACATGTACATCCTATATATATAAACATCATAAGCATTGTAGCGCTCAAGAGATCAGTGCTGAGGTGCTTAAAAATATAGAAAATGATAAAGAGTCAAATAGATAGATGATGCAGTGATACAAACATATAGCACTATAGTGCAGACTTTGGAAAATTAAATGCTAACATTTTTATTGAGAAAATATAGTGGCGCTTTGCACACATGAGCGTTGCAGTGCTAACAAAGACTACTATCACAGTGCTTAACTAACTTAATATTGATTTTTATCTAAAGTCGTAGCACTAGAAATAATGTTGTGGTGCTAAAAAAAGTGTCATAATGAAAAAGTTATAAACATACAAAATATTGATTATACTGCCACTAGTACTATATAAAGAATGAACCAAATGCTACAGTGCTTGATAGTATAGTGCAGAGGTACTTGGTATTGCATAATGGTGTTGTTCAATTTAATGGTACAGGGCTGCGATAGTGCAATTTAGAGAATTTTATTGAGATTTTAGTGTTACTGTGTTATTTTTTAATGATGTGATGCTTGATAAGCAAATGTCGTGACACTTCAAAGCCTAATGCTATGGTGCTAGTTAAATTTTTAGTACAATAATTTTTTTTTAAGAAGCTTTTCATAACTTAGTCAAAATCAAAATTAATGATTTTCATAATTAATACCAAAAACACACACAAAAATGTAAATTATAAAGCAAAGCATAAAAACTTAGAAACATAATTGGATTGCCTCCCAAACAATGCAAAATTTATAATCTTCATAAAAAAATGCCTAAACATGTCACTTTAGATGTAATGAATCACCACCACTTCACAAGTGTTCTCTACTATACTCTTTCTCCTTTGGATTAATTTCAATATACTGGGCTAAGTTCCATGAGGTATACTACTAAAAGAAATTGCAAGCTATCTTAATTGATTTTCTAAGTTTCTAATTAAAGCATATTGGCTCTGCAATTGGGTTCCTAATGAAATAACAACCTATTTTAAAGGTGATTTTCTCTCTCTGAACTAATTATTTTAGTTAAAACCTAAGGGATACAAAGATATATGATTTACTACAAGTTACTAAGAATTATTCTAATTTTCTTCATGATTAAATTGACCTATATTATACTTATTGTTAACACCAACATTATTATTTAACCAGCTAAATTAGGGTGATTCCTCCAACCTATATAATATGTATTAGAATAGGGATTGTTTTGTCTTTCAATTAAATTCACATTCTCAACCTTTGGTGCATTACTATCATCAATATAATTTAAATTATGTTTTTCTAATTGCATAGATGATCTTGACCTGAGCTAACTTCAATATTATCTAACTTCTTAGATATTGCAATTATCTGAGCAGTCAAAATAAATAAAGCATCTGATTCAATAATACCTACACACTTAGGATTCACCCCATCAGAAGGATACTAAAAATTATTTATAGTCATTTCCTCAATTAATTCATGGGCTTTCTTAAATGGCTTAGACATAAAAGATCCTCCAACTGCTATGACTATAATCAACCTAAGGGATCCTACCAATCCATTATAAAAAGTATGGATAACCATTTAATCAGGTAAAGCATGATGATGACACTTCCTAAGCATTTCCTTAGTTCTATCCCAACTTTTATAAATTGACTCTCCTTTAAATTAGCAAAATATGTGATATCATTCATAAGCTTAACATTTTTTAAGGTGAAAACTACTTTGCTAGAAATTTGTGTGCCAACTTATTCCAAGTAGTTATAGAGCTTGGGGGAAAGGAATTCAACCACATATTAGTTTTCTCCCTTAGATAAAATGGGAACAAATGAAGCTAAATGGAATCATCGCTAATATTAATATACTTAAATGTTGCATACATTTCTAAGAAGCTAGCTAAGTGTAGGATTGGATCCTCAATAAGAGTTTCCCAAAATTAAGAATTTTGAATCATCTGAATTATGGAAGGTTTTATATTGAAGTTATTAGCCTGGATAATAGGTCAATTGATACTCTTATGGATTCCTTATACTACAGGGTTAGTATAATCTTTAAGAAGTCTAGGATGGTCCTAATCTTATGATGGTTCAGACATCTCTAAAATATTTTTATTTTTTCAAATTTTTGTAAGGGTCCTTTCTATCTGATAATCAAACGATAATAGCTCCTTACTAGATCTTGTAAGCATGCGATAATAATGTAACAAAATAAAATAAAGAAAAAAAGCTAAACTATCAATAAAAGAAAACTTTTTTTTTATATATAGTGTATGCATTAAATTAAGAATGATATATATTAAAATTATCCATAAACTAATTCAAGGCACAAGAGTTTACATTAGTATTTACCATGTTTTACATTATTAGCTCAAAACTAAGAGATTTAGCCAGATATGATCATACAAAAAGAAAACTTATATTCATTTCATTCATATATGAAAAAAGATACAAGATAATTAATACAAATTAATCTCATCTGAAAGGATCAATTGATAATCTCCACACTCCTTCCTCCAACATAGAATTGTTTACACAACACAAGTTAAGATCTCAAAATGAAAGTATACCCTAATCTCCCTTAAACTTTACTCTATGGAGGAACTAAAAGAAGACACTCAAAAATATAAGACTCCATTAAAAAATGATATAACTCCCTAACAAAACAACTAAAAAACTATTTATAAAAAGTGCAGAAATGGCCTCAGGCACCGTGATGCTTGAAGTGTTGGCATTGTGGCATTATAAGATAAACTAGCATGTCGATGCTATTGGGCTTTCTCTACTACGGTGCTGCATTGACTTGGTGTGGTTATTGGTTGAACCAATATGTATCTTGGTTGAGTTAGTGTGGCTCCTCATTTTGGTAGCTTCTCTACCAAAATACTATAAAAGTTGAGCATTGAGGTGCTTGAAAGTGCGATATGGCACTGTGGGATTGTGAAGCTTAGCATTTCAGTGTCTAATTTCATGAGACAAAAGTATTACGACTCTGCTTTTTGGTGCAACAATGTTGACCTTGTCTCTATTGTAATATTGATTTTCCTTAAATTTTATATTGATTGATGCTGCAATGTCTTAATTAGGCATTATAGATGGCAATGCTGTCATGTGGAATCTATGGTCACTATGGTGATTGTTCAACACTTGTAAATTTTTACCTTCTCCTAAACATTCTTGCATAATTATAACTAAAATAATAAGTTTTCACCGAACTTTAATACAACAATTAGTACACAATTTACACTTAATAGTAGTACACCATGACAGTAGTTTAGCTACTCACTAATGATGCCAATTGAGTGAAGGTCTGAAGGTGATGAGGCTCTTATCTTTCCTTGATGAAGGGGTTGAAGTAAGATGCTTCAAAGTGTTGTATAGAAGAAGTTAAAAGAAATCCACCAAAGATGTTTGACTTATCTGAGGTTACTTGCAAAAGTATTTATTGATAGCATTAATCAGTCAAGATAAATCCATAGTGGATGCTTGACATATTAGAGATTATTTGTAAGAGAATTGCTCAATGATATTAACATGTGCTGTAAAGATTGAAAGAGATTCACCAAGAATATTTGACCTATCTGAGGCTATTTGCTAAACCACTGCTTGATGGCATTAATCAGTCAAGATAATTCCACTATAGATTTTTGACATATTGGACAATATTTGTTATATTGTTTCTCAATGATGTGTGGAAAACTATTGCATGCCGAAACATTTATTGTGATAGAGAGATACAGGGTTTAGCGTAATAGCTTTGTATAAACATTAAGTAGACACATAGATAAAAGAGAGGGGTTCATGAGTCATAAGAGACATCAAGATGATTATGTGAAAAATCCTAAAAAGAGAAAAATCATATGGCTTAGCCTAGTTAAAATGATTCTACTAGTGTTTGTAGTTGATTACAAATAAATCTCTTCCTTATGGGAAGACCTTGGGTCAATGCAGTAAATATGATTCATATAGAGCACATTACATGTTGAAAGTTAGAAGATTATAGTGATGTGAGTTATTCTCAAAAGAATTTTAGTCTATTCATTTGGTCGGTATGACCATAGTCGAGCAATAGAGGTCAGAGGGGCAATAGTTAGATGATTGAGGTAGATGGGACCATTATCGGGCAATAATTGTAGGATAGACCATAGTCGGTGGGTGACGAAGATCGGAGGAACCATAGTCTACAGGTAGCGGAGGTTAGAGAGATAATTGATGGGCGATGAAGGTTGGATGGATAGTAGTCAGCGGGCGATCGTGGTTAGAGGGATCATAGTTGTCGTGCAAAGGTGGTCAAAGAGATCATAGTCAGTGAGAAATCGAGCTAGGAGGAATCATAGTCGATAGGTGACAGAAGTCAAATAGAACATGGACAGGTGACAGAGGTAGGAGGGATCATCATCGGTGGGCAATGGAGGTTGAAGAAACTATAGTTGACTAGTGATGGAGGTTGAAGGGATCATAATCGATGGGAGATGAAGGTTAGAGGGACTGTAGTTAGCTAGGGTCAAAGATCAGAGGGACCATAATTGATGAGCTATGGAGGTTGTAGAAATCGTAGTTGGTGGAAAATAATGGTTTAAGGACCATAGTTGGCAGGTGATGGTGGGCAGAGGGACTATAGTCTGCGGGCGGTGGAGGCCTAAGGGATTGTAGTGGGTGGCAATGGAGGTTGGAGTGACTGTGGTGGGTAGACGAAGAAGTTCAGAGGGACAGTAGTAGAGTGACCATAGTCGGCAATCTATAAAGGTTGGAGGTACTGCAGTAGGTGGGCGACAGTGGTGGGAGGGACCGTAGTCGCCAAGCAATGGTGGTTGGAAGGACCAGAAATGGCTGGTAATGGTGGTCGGAGGTACCATAGGCATTGGGTAATGGATGTCAAATGAAGGTTCGATAATGGCTATTTGATGGAGGTCCTGATGGTTATGGTCAGGCAGAGGTACAACATTGAAGACCTGGTGACGAGGGTTTGTTGGTGGTGGTGCCGGGGGTAGAGAATTGGGATGCTTCAAGTCTCAAAGCTCCCTTAAGTCTCTAACCCAGGGTTTAAGCCTCCAAAAGTCCAAGCCCCCTCATTATGTGGGAAGAGGGGTCTATTTATATATTTTGATAGAGGCATGCCCCGTAAATATTGAAAAGACCCAGGCTAAATTTGGAGTGCTCCATCGGACGGTCTATATTAATTCCTTTGATCACAGAGTATTTATTCAGCATTTAAGTTTCTTAATGATGTCAGAATTGAGCAATCTTGGGCTAGTTGGATTTGTCTTGTCGAGCTACTTGTTTCGACAACAAGAATGCCCTAT
The DNA here is from genome assembly GCA_019514585.1 of Dendrobium officinale. Lineage (NCBI taxonomy): Eukaryota > Viridiplantae > Streptophyta > Magnoliopsida > Asparagales > Orchidaceae > Dendrobium > Dendrobium officinale. Next base: position 12,577,593 of record CM033690.1, read on the forward strand.
TTGGATATCATTTGGTCATCCAATTAATGCTTTGGAGCTTTTTGAATATGCTTTAAGCCCTTGATAGGAGACTATTTGGGCTAAAATTGAATCGATTTTTGTGTTGTTGGGTTCATCTCATTAAGACATTCAATTTGACTGCAAGTTTGAAAAATTGGAGTTCATATGGTCTCGCATTTAATTTTAGAAGTTGTCAACTTAAATATGCCTCAAGATTCGTGCTCGATTAAATTGATTTTTGGTGACGTATCAATATTAAAAATATTAAAATTTATGTACTTATTATATAAGGTATTTAACCCACTTATATATATATATATATATATATATATATATATATATATATATATATATATATATATATATATATATATATATATATATATATATATATATATATATATATATATATATATATATATATGAGTGTGTGTGCGTGTGCGTGTCTCAATAAAAAAATTTTATTTATATATTATATATTTAGAAAAGTTCTAAATTGCTTATTTTCATATCATGCATTCATACATCTGTTTGTTTGTCAAGACATTCATCCATATAAGTTGAATGTGCTAATGGGTTTACACGCCTATTTGATAAATCATTAGGCTATCCCCTTTTAAATTGACTGTGCGTTCAAGTAACATGGCTGAAGCTAATTATTTCTTGATATGTTAGATTTCAGAGGATGTTGTAACATTGCTTTGATTTAAAATTAATTGCATATATCAAGCTTCATCATATACAAAGTTCTTTTTTCTTTATGGCTTCATCTTCTTCCATCAAAAGAACTTCAACATGGAGATGGAGTCATTATATTAGAAACTCTGAAATCTTGCAAAAATGGCCAATTCCGTTCCCACATGTAAAAATGGTCAATTCCACATCCACATGTCAAAAAGATTCTACTTTACAAGTTAACTACCATCAATTTTATCATTAAAAAAAAAAATCTTTGATGAAAAAGATTAAACAATGAGCCACAATTGATGGCATTGAAAATAAAAATCCCAACTTCAATTGAAGAAGATATTAAGCATACATAAAAAAATTACAAATTATACAAATTGAGTTTATATAAATTTCATTCAAATCACCCGCGAGACTAGGTTCTTAAATTAGACTCAAGGTCATTTTGAGTGCAATTGACCTGACAATCAAGATCAAAATTATTTTTCCAATCATCATGACTATGCGAGTAATGTTATTTTTGTCCCAATAAAGAAGAGCGGGTCAGGGAAGACGAACCAAAACCAGTATGGTTAGACCTCTTATGGAATTTGGAGAGAAGGCCGAAAACCATTTGTCCATTACAATAAATTGACCCATAATAATTGTGTCCCTAGCATCAATCGATTTGAAAAAAAAAACATATAAAACAATCAGTAGTTAGCATGATAACTTGAAGCAATATCTTCTACTTGGTAAGACCGTTACTCCATTAGATAATGAAGCAATATCTTCTACTTCATTAATAAGGGTAACTTTAGGCTTTAGCCAACCATTAGTAGAATTAAAACCCTCGTTGACCTGGTATTTCTCAGTTTGTGACTCGAGAATCTCAGCCATTGAACATTTAGAACCCCCTGGTTGACCTACTATAGATCAACAACATCTGGATATTTGAAAATGTTTGATGAATAGGTGGACTGTTAGAACTAATATTTTGAAATCCCAAAATAGGATGAATGCTATCCGCCTTGCATGCTGACGCGGGTTCCATCAAACAGGAATCAAAATTGAGAACTCCTGATACTTGCTGTAGATTAACAGCACCTCAACAATTTGAATTATTTGATGCACTATTTGCTAGGACGTTGGAACAACTATTTTGAATTCTTGTAAATTGCTGAGAGATCTCCAACTTCCAATGAATATCATGCTCAATTTGAGGATCCATTTGGAAGTGTAATTTTGAAGGCTTTTCATCCAGTTTTGCACAGTATGAAGCATCCTCCAACGAACAAGAG
>CM033690.1:12580059-12603512 GCA_019514585.1 Dendrobium officinale
TATGGTAGGCAACTTTTATCCAATATAATGAGTCCTTTCAAAAAGACATGCAAATTAATATATGAAAGATCCCTAAGGTACTCCTGACTACAATCGTAATTATTCATCTAATCAGCAACAGACGTACCTTACCTAAGGATATAAGAGATGTTGAAATTAAAAGGAGCCAACAACTTCTTAATGTCCCAAATAAAATAAAAAGGTCAGGGCTACAGACATTATCACAAGACTCCTTCAAATAATGAACAATCCACCTCAATCAAAATATTAGTTTTGCTGAAAGATAGGAACAATTTAAGACCATATAAAATACCAAAGAGCTCAGCATAGATAACAAAATAATCATGTAAAAGTCCAACATAAGCAATGATAGTAGTGTCAAAAGAATATCTAATGATACCACCACAACCACAATCAGAACTTTTAACAGAACCATCAATGTTGAATTTAAACATATGCAAGTTGGGTTTAATCCAATAAACCAACTTCGATTCATCAATGGTATTATTAGGAGGCAAAAAAATGCCAAACTTCTTAGCCACAAAATAGCAACCCCAAAAGTTCTTAATGCCCAAAAGGTTAATAGAAAAAAGATTAAGCACTTAATCTTTGATTTTGTTTATAATAATAGCATGGTTCATGCTAATTATTAAAAAATGATTCATTTTTAGCGAGCAAAAAAAACATAAAATAAGAGAAGGAACAGCCTTCTTAATAAAGCCTTCATAGTTGGTAAACCAAAAATTAAGCATATCTGAAATGCTAATATTACCATAAAAAATGGTTAGAACCAAACAAATCATCAAAATAAATCCAAACTTTGGTAGCAATAGGGCCAAACATAAAAATACGATGCATATTCTTAATATGAAAAAAATAATTGACATTTAGAAGATAAAATCAGGCCTATATATATCAAATTATCATCACTGGGGATATACCTATGCATAACTCTCCAAATGAAGATAACAATCATAGAGGGAATGCTTTTGTGACATATCATAGATGACACCAAAGAAATAGGATTCTTTATTCTAAAACCATTCCAAGTTTCTTTCAATCTAATGTTACCAGTGCTAGAAAGCTTAACTAATAAGAAATCATTAGAATCGACATTCCGAGGAATATTCGTAATATCACTAATCACAGACTTAGGGATCACCTCTGATAATTTATTGTAATCCTAAGTACTACGAGAAATAAAATAACTCACTTTAGCAACAGAAGTAGAATTAGTTTTGATTAAACAATTAATAGAAGAAGTTAACAAATGATCTTGCTAGAAAACATTTACGCCGGCCCAAACACTTTTGGATTGTTGAAAACAACCAAGAGTCGTAGAGCCCCCATGCCATGCAGATCTAATAAAATAGCAAAATAAAAATGAATAAAAAGTAGGAAAAATTCAAGAGAAGATTGTTGTAGTTGATGCTCTGGAATCTTCTGAATGAAGGCCAAAGGAAAGATGAGTTGAGGCTATGAAGAGGTTTATAATGAGTTTCAAAGTTAAATTTATTATTATTATTATTATTATTATTATTATTATTATTATTATTATTATTATTATTATTATTATTATTATTATTATTATTATTATTATTTAAAGAAAATTCCATTAGATAAAAAATGCATCATAATAAAAGCCCAAAAAAGAGGCCACATATAAGGCAAATATAGTGGAGGGCAGAACAATTAGTGTCTAACCAAACAACATTAGCAAGACAATGAAAAGAAAAAATCCCAAAGCAACTAGACTCAGACCTCCACCTGGTTGCCCGACTTGGGCCATCCAAGGAGGAAACATAGGCAATTACGTAGATTTCAAACACATTAGGCTCACCAAAGTAAACACATAAGGAAAAGGACCACCAAGGTTACAAAACAAGCCATGTCCATCCTCAGGGCATACAAGGATACTGCTTCATCATAGTCCAAAGCCAGTTCCAAAACTACAATAAAGAAGGTAAATAGCCCAAGCAACTAAGCCATAGCTCACCAAAACCAAACCAAAATAACGAGCAGTACCAGAACATCCCAACCCAAAAAAGTTGAGAGCAGCATAAGAGAAATAAAAAATAGCTAGCCCTGCAAACAAAAACAAAAGGAGAAAGAAAAATCTTATCTCCTAGATTTGCATCGATGCCATTTTCCACCATGAGAGAAAGGGGGCTCCAAAGCACGAGAAACCTCCAAACCATACATATCCTGTGTGGCCCAACATCACCCCCAAGTCATCCTCCAGATCACATGAAGAGTCCTGAGAATCATCCCAACAATCAATTTGCCTCAAACAGAACTCCCCTGATCTCAACAAAATTTGCGACTTAAGAACATCAGGCAAAATTTGCTCAATAAAAACATCAACCAAAGAATCACAAACAACACTCCCCCCAATAGAGGAATGACCGACCGGAGCACCATGATCCAAATGGTCAACACCATCAACCTCCTCTACTCCAGGAGCCAAAGAAACACAATAATCCTCAACCACACTATCTTTAATCAAATTAACATCCACTGACTCAAGTGAAGCTACATTAGAAGAAACAAAATTATAAGAGTTAAGGAAATAAACATCACCCTCAACCAATGTATCCATATTTTCCTGCTTCCCAACATTAATTATAAAAGGATCACCCCCATCAGCACCATTATTATCTAGAGGGACATCACCAACACAAAGATCCACCCCAACAAAAGGTAGAATATCACCAGCATTTTATGAAGTATGAGCACCTACAAAAGGTCCCTCCACCACAGGAGGGAAAAAATCTTTCACATGACCCAAATTAGGAAATAGAATCGGGCAAACATCTCTCACATGACCAAAAGATTTATAATGGAAGCAATATGGGGGAAATTCTTCCATCTCCATAGATTGAATGTACCAGACAGAATCAGAGCCAAGCCACACTTGATTAGGATAACATTTAGTAATATTTATCTCAACAAGTATACGAGCCATCAAATGTCTAGTGCTGCTAATAGTAGCATTATTAGCATGCAAGGGCCTACTAAACAAAGATCTGAACCCAAGCAAAATATGAGGGGAAAAGAGTTAGGGAATAACAGAAGATTCAACATTCACATCTAAGTGAAGAGACCACATGAAAAGCTTCATATAACAGTTGTTGAAAAAATAGGAACGATGGGAGAATACCCTGTTGTAATCCAAATCATTTCTCAGTTTAATCAGAATATTCTTAGGATTCAACAAAGTAACAAAAATTTACCAATCAAATTCAGATTCAAAAAAGATTTATGAATGGTATCAAGCAGGGGGTGACGAGCATGGAACTTCCCAACTAAAGCAAACTCAAACGGAATAACAAGAGAACTCATTACAGCTTATGAAATCAACAAAGCTGGAAAACCATGGAAAGAAGAAGGTTTAAGTAGAGGAAATTGTGGAGAAGCCAACTCACTAGAAAAAACATCATAAAAAACTATTATTTATATTTAACATCCAAAAAAACTAAGGTCACTCAAATGAAGAGCAGCAATGCCAGTTTTTTGGAAGAAAAATGAAAGAAAAAAAGGATTAAGGAAGAAGAGGCGAGGTTAGCCGACCAAAAAGAGCCACCAGTAATAATGCTAGACATCGCATTAGGCTAGGGCGAGAGTCGTCGAGGCTTGGTCGGTCGAGAGAAGAGGAGGCGGTGGGGCTACGGCTCATGGAGTTCAGTCCGAACAAGGGGAGAGGAGCGAGAGGCGTGAAAACTAGGGGAAGAAGCTTGCGGCTAGGGCCTAGCGTGCGAAGGCAAAGACGGGAGAGAGGGGTTTGCATTGGTCCTTCCTAGAGTTCGTGAACAGGGAGCTCGCGAGAGAGAGGGGGCATCCGGGTTAGGGTTTGTGAATAGGGAGAAAGCGATAAAGAGGGCAAATTATTGGGTCAGGTGACCGAAGCCATCTCTCCGTTCGGTTGCCAATAGAAATGCAACATCTGGTAGGCATTTTTTTTGAATTTAATATGTTTGCTTTATGTCTTGTCAGAGTTAGCGACCCGACCCGATAACGCATTTCATTTGAATTCCGGAAAATAAAGAATGGAAACGCCGCGTATTTTATTTTCAAGCAACATTTTCTCTATTACTCTAGCTCTGGTAAGCGCTCTCGAATTCCTCCAATACCTTCGGTTCTGCATTAGCTTATTCCTGCCGGAGGTAGACGACGACACTGTAGAAGATCATCAATCAGGAAGAGGTATGGTTGCGCCTAACTTGCGCTTTACTTGCGCTTTCGTTGCGTTTAAGTTATATGTTAAATTTTAGGGTTTGGTTTAGTTATAATTTTTCCATTGTTTGTTTAATGTACTGTTCAAATGTTTATTTTTTGGTTTTTCACACTTCTTCTCTTCGTAAATGGACGAAGCTAAGGATACGAAAGGTTTACGCTTTCTGCTAAATTTTAGAGTTTAGTAATAGTTGTATAACTAGCATATATGTTCAATGTGGTGTTCAATTTTTGTTTTTTTCTTTTTAATTTAAAACTTCTTTTAAGGTAACTAATTATGAAATGTATTGTTGCGCTAAGGTTGCGCTAAGGTTGCGCTATGGTTGCGCTAAGGTTGCGCTAAGGTTGAGCTATGGTTGCGCTATGGTTACGCTATGGTTGCGCCATGGTTGCGCTATGGTTGCGCTTTAGTTATGGTTGTGATATAGTTCTGATTTTTTTTTTTGTTATAGATGAGGACGCCATATCAAAGGCCAGTAACATCTAAATGCTATGTTACTTCTTTTCGAAAACATTGTGATGCTTTTGTCGAGATCATTGATGATGAAGTGGAGCAAATATTAAAGAATCTGAACATTCATCAATTTTTTAGGTTCCCCGCATTCCAGCAGTGAATAGCACTTCTTTTTGAGATTCTCAAATTTTGGAGTCCTGCTGATTAAGGCTTCATCGTCCTTGGTCATGTTCTGAAATTCACTTCTGACGAGGTTGCTTTGTTGATAGGTAATATTTTGAATATGGAATTATTTATAGCTATATGTTTTTTGAACTTTAACAACTAAAATTTTCTGACAGGTTTGCCAAACAGAGGCATTGATATCAAATGGAGGATTGATCCTCTAAATGGACCTCTGTCAACTGAAATTAAAACAGAAATGTAAAAATTAGACAGATTATCTGATAATGCTACAAAAATAAAAACCTTTATTATGTTTTTTTATCTAACCTATTCTTCCCACTAAATAGTCATAAAACCCCTAGAAGGCTCACATCTGTTGCAAATAATTTAAGTGTGTTCACTTCCACTAATTGGGCTTCATGCTTAAGGAACTTCATGGTTGGGGAGTTCAACACAATTTTTGAGATGTTTCAACTCCAAAGACCATTGGGTTACATCAATGGTTTTTTTCCTCTTCTACTGGTAAGTTTCCACTCCTACTAGTTATTGTACATGTATAATGCTTTTTAATGTTAACTTATAAATTTTTATGTTTGGCATTATACAGATTTGATTTTTGGAACATTTTTCTTTGAATAAACCATCCGATCAAGAAATAAGACCGCGTTTTCTGAGATGGGAGGGGTATACAGAATTATACTTTACACAAGACAACGCAGCAAAATTATTTAAATTTTTAAATAAAAGTGAGGTAATTTTTTGTACACGATGCAAATTATGTTATGGTTGCGCTATGGTTTCGCTATGATTGCGCTATGGTTGCGCTATGGTTGCGCTATTGTTGCGCTATTGTTGCGCTTTAACATTATATTTTTCTTTGTTTTTTGTAGGGACCACTTAATATTTGCATCTGGAAACATAGAAATAAAAAGATCAGATATTGACTTTCTGCTGACAAATGATTGGTTAGCAGATAACCATGTTGATGCTTTTGCTTTCTTTTTACTAGAGCAGAGTAGGATAATGGCAGACAAATTTAAACTTTACTTATACGTTTCTCCATTGTACAGGGTAAGTATAGCATATGCATCAACGGTTCTAATCCCTGCATCTGTCATCGATTTTAGGACGGAAGCTTTTTCCTCAATAATATTCCTACATGATCTTAAAAGGTGTCGGTCGGCTGGGCTAGCTAATTCATGGTTGTGGGATTCAATAAATCTTTTGACATGCCATTAACCATCTTCATCTATGACAAACCTTATCATAAATGGACAACCAGTTCTGACAACTGGTCTAGTGAATCTCTTTCTCTTTCCTGAATTATGATCATCACTTTTCTTGAAACCATCTTTTGAACAAACAAAGTCCTTCGATTTTATCTTTCTAGAATTTGGCCAAAAACTGTGATGATCCTTTCGGACACTAAAACCATTATCGTGAGCATAAGTGCAAAAACATTCATATACTTATGTCTCATCTTTAAAAATAGCATGAAAGAGCAAGTAAAGCGCAAGTAAAGAGCAAGTAAAGCGCAAGTAAAGCGCAAGTAAAGCGCAAGTAAAGCACAAGTAAAGCGCAACTAAATAGCAACTAAAGCGTGTTGAGTCTAGTAATTAGGTTGTTAAGCCTAAGTAAATGTCCCACGGCTACCAAGAGGGGGGTGAATTGGTAGTTTTAAAAATTTTAAACCCTCTTAATAATAAAGTTGAACCGAAATAAAATTTTCTTTTAAAGTTTGTAGAAAAATGTTTTTCAACCACAGAGTTGTTTAAACTGAAATTTAAAGTGCGAAAACGTAAAAGCTATAAAGTAAATGACACCAGATTTATAGTGGTTCGGTCTATAACCAGACCTACATCCACTCCTCAGAGGCACCCTCTGAGTATTGCACTAATACCAATAGTGACTCTCCTTTTGCACCCACAGCAAGGCGGAGAAGCCCTTACAACACACTCTTTTCACCACTCCCCGATGCGGCAGAGAACCGTTCGTCCTTTTACACAATACCCAGTGTTGGCAGAGAACCGTCCGTCCTTTCACACCCTCCAAGTGTAGGCAGAGAACCTTCGTCCTTTCACACCCTCCAAGTGTAGGCAGAGAACCTTCGTCCTTTCACACTCTCCTAGTGTGGGCAGAGAACCCTTCGTCCTTTCACACTCTCCTAGTGTGGGCAGAGAACCCTTCGTCCTTTCACACTATCCAAGTGTCGGCAGAGAACCGGATCTCCTTGACAGATCTTCTCACAAGAATCTAGAAGGAAGAAAGAAAAAGAGTGAAGAAATCCAATTTCACAAGTAGAGACTCTTACCTTAGCAATCCAAGTGAAGCCTTCTCGCTCCAGTGGTAGGAATCCTTCTTTGAATGCTCTCTTCCACTCTCTTCTTAGCTATTCTCCCAAGAGGCACGAAGATCAAATGACAAAAAGATTGGGTGGCAGTCTAATTTGGACTATTTATAGAAAAGACAAGTGAAACCGCCCAAAAACTGCAAATTTTCAATTCTGTACGCAGTGGATCGTCCTGTACGATCCTGGATCGTCCTGGACGATTTTACTTAAACGATCTGAAACGACCCAATTTGTATATGTGTACGAACTGACTTCGTACAGCTGATCGTCCTGTACGAACTTGGTTCGTCCAGTACGAACGGTTATTACAAGGTCGGTTCTAGAAACTGCTGAAAACTGTTCTAAGTCGGTTTATCGTTTGAACGAAAATGTGATCGTCTGGACGAAAATTTTCCAGATAACCGATCGTCCTGGACGATTATTTATTTCGTCTGGACGAAAATTTTCCAGAGCACTGGTCGCCTCGTACGATGGTAAAATTCGTCTGGACGAAAATTTTGCAGTGAACCCATCGCCTGGGACGATGATTTGTTTTCGTCTGGACGAAAAATTTTGCAGAGAATTGATCGTCCTGTACGATATTTATTTTCGTCTGGACGAAAATTTTCCAGAGCACTGGTCGCCTCGTACGATGGTAAAATTCGTCTGGACGAAAAGTTTACCGTGAACCCATCGCCTGGGACGATAATAAATTTCGTCCTGGACGAATAGGACTTAGAAAAATTTTTCAAAGCAAGTTCCTATTCGTTCCAAGTGCTCTATAGGAGATAACTGACAGATCGTCCAGTACGATAAATATCGTCCTGTACGATCAGTATAGAATTTCAAGATCTCCTTATTTGTGTGTGTGAGATTTTTATTCACTCAATTACAATCACTCCCTTTCAAGATTAATTCAAAGAAAAGACAAACATCAATTAAACAAAATATCTCATGTTGAATTTGAATTGAAGTTTTCGTAGTCTGGAGTCTGATTTTCCTGAAATGTTAGTACACACAAGAGCAAGTGCAAATCTTCTGAAATTGTTAGGAGATAACTATACATTTGAACAATAATGTTTGGAATCATCAAAACTACATAAGTTGCATAAATATAACTCATTCAAATAGCAACTATTCAAACAATCTCCCCCTTTTTGATGATGGCAAAACAATTATTATTAGTATGGTTTCAAGTTAAAACACATCTTTTTATCTCCTAAACTCCCCCTGAATTTATGAGTACATTAAAATAAGGAGGCATTAAGGAACAATATTTAACGAACAAAATTTTTATTTTTTTTTTTTTTTTTAAAATTTTAACACAAACTTGCAACAAACAGAACAACTAAAAAGAGAAAACACAAACATACACAAACTAAAACATACACAAACTAAAACATATACAAACTAATAATTTCTCCCCCTTTTTGACAGCAACAAAAAGTGAAGAAGAAATGTAAGTAATTGTATGAAAATTCATTTGAATATTTAATCTAAATGGTGATTGATATAAGGTATGCAATTTTCAACTAAAAACATTAGGTTAATCATAGAAATTCAGGAGATTCAAAAAGTGATATAACATTGTAAGTAAGAAGAATTTAGCAAAGACATGATTCAATTTAGACATTTCAATATAGAAAATCATTACAAGAGAGATGAAGAAAAAATTCTATATTTCAAAATTCAATAGAATATAAATGAACATAAGATCAATTTGAATTAAGAGATTGAAAGAATTTGGAAAGAAGAGAATTACCACATGTGGCGCTTTGCGCATCTTTTTCAAATTTTTGAGCACATTTTTGTGCATCTATTGATATTGAGCTGATTTTGTGCCTCTTTTTCATATTTGCGAACCATTGCGCATTTCTTTTGATTTTTGTACTTGTTGTACAATTTTCAAGAGTAATTTAGACCAATTCTTTCCAAAATCAATAATCTAAAATTTCAAATATTTCTAAGTACATAAATATTATTTGAACAAGGAAATACAAAATAAGTAAACATCTAAATTGCAATAATAATTTTAACTTTTATGTAGTCTAAATGAATAGACATGAATTTAAAAATTCTAATTACAACAAGTTATAAACAACTTTTAAATTTAGAAAGACTAGATTTTCTAATGTAGATAATCTCAAATTACATTCTAATTTAAGCACTATGAAGATTAAATAATACTAATGAAATTCATAAAAATTAACCACATTTCAATAACAAATCAATACTGAAACAAGTGCGAAATGCATTGATTTATATGAAAGGATTACATTTCACAAAAGTTAAACACAACTTAAAATAAAAAAACAAAACAAACACTTAACAAAAACATTAACATAACAAGACATAAAAAAAAAAATGAGCAACTAACACAACAACACAACAAAAATAAAATAAACACAAGTACAACAAAAACACATAAAATCATCTCTACTGTTCTGGAGGAGGAGGAGGAGGAATGCCACCGAAAAGGTTAAAGTAGGAGGCCATCAACATTACATTGGTATTGATATCATGTACTTCATTTCTAATAACACCAATGTCATGTTGTTGCTGCACAAGTTGAGCATCAAATTGATCAAATCTTTGATCAATATGAGTCTCTAATCGATCAAATCTCTCAATCAGATTCTGATAATCTGACTGAGGTGCAGAGGTATGCTCTCCTTCTTCTTCTTCTTCTTCTGAAGCACTGTCATGTGCTTTCCCTTTTTCTTTTTCCTCCTTGAAGAGCAGTCTGAATGATGTGTTGTTATAGTAAACTGGCTCTTCATATTCCTCATCAGGATGCACTATATTGTATTTCTTCTCCAAAATATAAGTAATTAAGTGCCCTAATGAAATGTTCTTCTTCCTCTTCTGATCAGCATGTCCTATTTCTGAAAGCCCATAGATATGATCTATGATGAGTTGGGCTTCATCAATAGGATGTCTTGACATGATTAAAAAAGTTAGACAAGAAAGGAGAGGAGTGATGTTAATCCTATCACCAGCTTTAGGAATAATTGAGGATCTAAGGATATGCTGGATGATTCGGGCATCTTTGGTCATACCTGAGACTCTAGCAACATGATTGTCAATCGCATTTCCTCTAATTACCCTATTGATTTCAAACCATTTGAAGGAGTTTTCTGACATTAGGGTGTGGGCTCTATATCCCTCAGTTCTTAAGTTTAAAAATGCACCAAGATCGTGCTTGGTGATCTCAACTTTTTGCTTAAAAACAAAAAAAACTAATGATAGAGTGGTCAGAATTGAAACTCATATTGGCAAGAAAGTAATGGTAGGTTTGTTTTATTGTAGAAGTGGACGAGAGAAAGAATGAACTGAAATTGGGTTGAGGCGAAGAGGTGCATTACCCTAAATTTTAACTCTGCTGGGATAAGAATGCGAGACGGAGTGATTTTTGCGGAGGCAAAACGAGGAAAAGATTCTTCATTTGCCTTGGAAAGAAAGTTGTCTGGGGCATTCCTATTTGGTTTCTTCACCAAAACCTTTTGTCTTTTGCTAGAGGAGGCCATTGTTGATTTGATGTTGAAAGGGATTGAAAAGGAAATTTGAAAGTGTGATTGTCAAGTTTGAAAAGCCTTCATATTTAAAGGAAAACGATACTTTCGTCCTGGACGAAAATATTCGTCCTGGACGAAACATAATAGTTCGTCTGGACGAAGTATGTTCGTACAGACGATCCAATTCGTCCAAAATGTAACGGCTTTTCGTATTCAACACAACTTACGATGCGTCCCTTCGTACAGGCTTTTTGACTTGACCGATCGTACAGACGAAAAAATTTCGTACAGACGATCGAAAAGTATTTCGTTTTAATGACTCTTGAAAACCGTCCCCTACAATGAATCGACACATGTTCGTCTGGACGAACAAAAATTTCGTACAGACGAAGTTCGTATTAAAAACTGTTTTATCCACTCAACCGCTGCATTCAATCGTCCCGACGTTTGAGAGAAAAAAAAAAAATTCGTCCTGGACGATCACAGATCGTACAGACGATCTAATGAAAAAAACTGCTCTCAAAACGGTTTAAATTCGTGCAAACTGTTCCTTTACACATCGTCCCGTACGAAAATATTTCGTCCTGGACGATTTCCTCAAAAAAAATTTTTTTTTTTTTTTAAATTTTTTAAAATAACAAAATCAACAAAAACAATCAGAAACACAGAAAAACATAAAACAAAATCACAAAACCAAAAACAATTCATTAAAAACACAAAAATTCACAAAATTACAAAAAACAAAACACAACAAGTATCAATGTTGCAAAGACATTTTAGTTAAGCATTCAAATCAATAACACCAAGCCTTGTTCTTAAAGTACTGAAGGTATCAAAGGCTAAAGGTTTTGTAAAAATGTCTGCAAGTTGATTTTCAGTTGAAACATGTATGAGTTCAATTTCTCCTTTGGATACGTGATCCCTTATGAAATGATGCCTTATATCGATGTGTTTGGTTCTAGAATGTTGAATAGGATTTTTTGAAATACAAATAGCACTAGTATTGTCACAATAAATTGGAATAGTGCCTATAGTTAATCCTAAGTCAATCAACTGTTGTTTTAACCAAAGTACTTGTGCCACACAACTTCCTAATGCAATGTATTCTGCTTCTGCAGTAGATAGTGCCACTGAATTTTGTTTTCTACTAGACCATGAAATTAATGAGTTTCCAATGAATTGACATGTTCCAGAAGTGCTTTTCCTATCCACTCTACAGCCTGCAAAGTCAGAATCTGAGTAACCAATAATTTCAAATGAAGAGCTAAACTTAGGATACCAAATTCCTAAGTTTTGAGTTCCTAGTAGATATCTTAAAATCCTTTTTACTGCTGTCAAATGTGATTCTTTTGGATCTGATTGAAATCTAGCACATAGGCAAACACTAAACATAATATCCGGTCGGCTAGCAGTCAAGTAAAGTAAAGATCCAATTATCCCTCTAAATTTCTTTTGATCAACAGATTTTCCCTTAAGGTCCTTATCCAACTGAACTGAAGAACTCATTGGTGTACTAACAGGTTTAGCATTGTCCATTTCATATTTTTTGAGGATGTCCTTAATATATTTGTTTTGACTAAGAAAAGTACCTTCCTCAAGTTGCTTAATGCTAAATCCTAGAAAGTAATTTAAATCTCCCATTAGACTCATTTCGAATTCATTACTCATTGTTTTAGAAAAATCATCACAAAGATGTTTATTTGAAGATCCAAAGATGATGTCATCCACATAAATTTGAACAATAAGTATATCCTTTCCAATTTTTCTTAAAAAGAGAGTTGTATCCACACTTCCTTTTTCAAAAGATCTTTCAAGTAGGAAGGTGCTTAACCTCTCATACCAAGCCCTAGGTGCCTGTTTCAATCCATATAATGCCTTTTTTAATTTGAAAACATGATTTGGAAATTTAGAATTTTCAAAACCTGGAGGTTGTTCTACAAAAACATCTTCTTCAATTACTCCATTTAAAAAGGCACTTTTAACATCCATTTGAAACAATTTAAAACCTTTAAAACAGGCAAAGGCTAGTAAAACCCTAATTGCTTCAAGTCTAGCTACAGGGGCAAAAGTTTCCTCAAAATCAATTCCTTCAATTTGATTATACCCCTTAGCTACTAATCTAGCCTTATTTCTAATGACTACTCCTGAGTCATTCATTTTATTTTTGAACACCCACTTGGTTCCAACAACACTTTGTTCTTTTGGCCTTGTAGTTAGTTCCCAAACTTTATTTCTTACAAATTGATTTAACTCTTCTTGCATGGCCAATATCCAAAATTCATCTGAAAGTGCTTGATCAATGTTAGTGGGTTCAATAGTTGAAATAAAGGCTGAATGATTGACTTCCTTGTTTAATCCACGCCTAGTTCTAACACCCTCACTTGGTTCACCTATAATTAATTCCTTTGGGTGATTTTTAGAAAATCTCAAATCTCTAGGCAAAGGGTCTTCTCTTTCTATATTTTCTTCCACATTTTCTTCCAAATTTAATCTATCAATCTTTTGGGAGTTTTCTTCAATTTCTTCTTCAACAACTTTTGGCTCTTCCATATTTTCATTTTCATCAAAAACAACATGTGTGGTTTCTTCAATGACTAAAGTTCTTTTGTTGAATACTCTATAAGATTTTCCAACACTTGAATATCCAACAAAAATTCCTTCATCTGATTTTGGATCAAATTTTCCTAAGGCAGATTTTCCATTATTATGTATGAACACCTTGCAACCAAATACATGTAAATGAGACAAATTTGGTGTTCTACCTTTTACCAATTCATAGGGTGTTTTTATTCAAATTTGATCTCATATTTACCCTATTCAGAACATAGCATGCAGTGCTAACCGCCTCAGCCCAAAAATATCTAGGAAGAGAGTATTCTGCTAACATTGCTCGGGCGGCTTCTATTAATGTTCTGTTCTTTCTTTCAACTACTCCATTTTGTTGAGGAGTTCTAGGTGCAGAAAAATTGTGATCAATCCCCTTTTCTTTACAGAAATCTTCAAATCTTTCATTTTCAAATTCTCCTCCATGATCACTTTGTATAGAAATTATTTCACATCCTAGTTTTCTTTGTATCCAAGTTGAAAAATTTCTGAATTCCTCAAATGATTCACTCTTATGAAAAAGAAATTTAACCTAGGTGAATCTTGAAAAATCATCTACTATTACAAATCCATATACCTTTCCTCCTAGACTAACCGTGCTTACAGGTCCAAAAAGATCCATGTGAAGAATTTCTAAAGGTTTACTGGTCCTAAGATCTTTATTGGACTTAAATGAGGACTTCACTTGTTTTCCTAATTGACATGCATCACATAAGTGGTCCTTAGTAAAGTCTAGTTTAGGTATTCCTCTAACCAAATTCTTTTGGGTAAATTTTCTAAGATTTTTCATACTAGAATGACAAAGTCTCCTATGCCAAAGCCATGATTCATCAGAAACAGTTTTCAAACAAAAAGCAGTAGGAGATTGAATACAATTTAAATCTAGCATGTAGACATTGTTCACCCTTTTTCCATTTAAAACAATTTTCCCATTTAGGCTAATTATGCAGCTAGTAGGTAAAAATTTTACATTATAGCCCTTATCACATAGCTGACTTATGCTAAGCAAATTATGTTTTAAGCCTTCAACTAATAAAACATTATCTATGAAAAAGTTTTTCAAATTTCCAATCATACCTGATCCAACCACCTTCTTTGTGGTATTATCTCCAAGTGTAACCTTGCCTCCATTCCTGGTTTCCAGCGTTATGAATTGAGCAGTATCTCCAGTCATATGCTTAGAACATCCGCTGTCCAGGTACCATATACTCTCACGAGGTCTTGTGTGAGAGTATACCTCTTCTTGATCTGATTGTTCAGCTTTATCTGCCATCAAGCAAAGGTTGGTGACTTCTTCTTCGTTTTCAGTCTCAGATGAGTCTGAAGCTGAGTCCGTCCAAAAAGCCTTTTGAAACTTCTTCTTGCCCTTCTTTACTATTGGTTTCTCCTCTACCTTCTCCTTGCTAGGAGTGGCTTTAAGTTTTGGACAATCAGTTTTTATATGACCTGGTTTCCTGCATTCATAACAAATCACTTCATTAGAAACCCTGCCATTTTTGTTATACTTACCTCTATTCCATTGCTGGCGTCTCTTCTGCTTCCTCTTTAAAAAGCTTCTGAATTGTCTAGTCATCAGTGCTATATCATCTTCATCCTCAGGTTGTGAGTGTTCACTTTCTGACTCTTCCACATTTAATGCAAGATTCTTGTCCTTTCTTGGTTCACCTGCATCAATCTTTCTTTGACTTACTCCTTGCTCGTAAGCAATGAGTGAACCAAGAAGATTGTCAATAGAATAAATGTTCAGATCTTTTAACTCTGTAATCGCAGTAATTTTAGCATCGTATGCAGTAGGTAAACAACGAAGAATCTTATTAACCATTTCAGCATTAGTTAATTCCCTACCAAGTGCATGCAAAGAGGTGACAATTTGAGTGAATCTTGTGTACATGTCAGATATAGATTCATTAGGTTTCATGCGAAATAATTCATAATCATGTAACAAGATATTGAGTTTTGATTGCTTAACCTCATTTGTCCCTTCATAAGTAATACAAAGTCTATCCCATATGTCTTTTCCGCTTTTACAAGTGGAAACTCGCATGTAGTCTTCAGATTTTAAAGCACAAAAGAAACTATTTAAACATTTCGAATTTAATTGTGCTAAGTCACGTTCTTCTATAGTCCAATCTGCATAGGGTGTATCTACCCTAATTCCATCAACTAATCTAGTTGGTTTTGTGTAACCTTCCTGGACTAGCATCCACATGCGATAATCAAGTGACTGTATAATGCTTTTTAATGTTAACTTATAAATTTTTATGTTTGGCATTATACAGATTTGATTTTTGGAACATTTTTCTTTGAATAAACCATCCGATCAAGAAATAAGACCGCGTTTTCTGAGATGGGAGGGGTATACAGAATTATACTTTACACAAGACAACGCAGCAAAATTATTTAAATTTTTAAATAAAAGTGAGGTAATTTTTTGTACACGATGCAAATTATGTTATGGTTGCGCTATGGTTTCGCTATGATTGCGCTATGGTTGCGCTATGGTTGCGCTATTGTTGCGCTATTGTTGTGCTTTAACATTATATTTTTCTTTGTTTTTTGTAGGGACCACTTAATATTTGCATCTGGAAACATAGAAATAAAAAGATCAGATATTGACTTTCTGCTGACAAATGATTGGTTAGCAGATAACCATGTTGATGCTTTTGCTTTCTTTTTACTAGAGCAGAGTAGGATAATGGCAGACAAATTTAAACTTTACTTGTACGTTTCTCCATTGTACAGGGTAAGTATAGCATATGCATCAACGGTTCTAATCCCTGCATCTGTCATCGATTTTAGGATGGAAGCTTTTTCCTCAATAATATTCCTACATGATCTTAAAAGGTGTCGGTCGGCTGGGCTAGCTAATTCATGGTTGTGGGATTTAATAAATCTTTTGACATGCCATTAACCATCTTCATCTATGACAAACCTTATCATAAATGGACAACCAGTTCTGACAACTGGTCTAGTGAATCTCTTTCTCTTTCCTGAATTATGATCATCACTTTTCTTGAAACCATCTTTTGAACAAACAAAGTCCTTCGATTTTATCTTTCTAGAATTTGGCCAAAAACTGTGATGATCCTTTCGGACACTAAAACCATTATCGTGAGCATAAGTGCAAAAACATTCATATACTTATGTCTCATCTTTAAAAATAGCATGAAAGAGCAAGTAAAGCGCAAGTAAAGAGCAAGTAAAGCGCAAGTAAAGCGCAAGTAAAGCGCAAGTAAAGCACAAGTAAAGCGCAACTAAATAGCAACTAAAGCGTGTTGAGTCTAGTAATTAGGTTGTTAAGCCTAAGTAAATGTCCCACGGCTACCAAGAGGGGGGTGAATTGGTAGTTTTAAAAATTTTAAACCCTCTTAATAATAAAGTTGAACCGAAATAAAATTTTCTTTTAAAGTTTGTAGAAAAATGTTTTTCAACCACAGAGTTGTTTAAACTGAAATTTAAAGTGCGGAAACGTAAAAGCTATAAAGTAAATGACACCAGATTTATAGTGGTTCGGTCTATAACCAGACCTACATCCACTCCTCAGAGGCACCCTCTGAGTATTGCACTAATACCAATAGTGACTCTCATTTTGCACCCACAGCAAGGCGGAGAAGCCCTTACAACACACTCTTTTCACCACTCCCCGGTGCGGCAGAGAACCGTTCGTCCTTTTACACAATACACAGTGTTGGCAGAGAACCGTCCGTCCTTTCACACCCTCCAAGTGTAGGCAGAGAACCTTCGTCCTTTCACACCCTCCAAGTGTAGGCAGAGAACCTTCGTCCTTTCACACTCTCCTAGTGTGGGCAGAGAACCCTTCGTCCTTTCACACTCTCCTAGTGTGGGCAGGGAACCCTTCGTCCTTTCACACTCTCCTAGTGTGGGCAGAGAACCCTTCGTCCTTTCACACTATCCAAGTGTCGGCAGAGAACCGAATCTCCTTGACAGATCTTCTCACAAGAATCTAGAAGGAAGAAAGAAAAAGAGTGAAGAAATCCAATTTCACAAGTAGAGACTCTTACCTTAGCAATCCAAGTGAAGCCTTCTCGCTCCAGTGGTAGGAATCCTTCTTTGAATGCTCTCTTCCACTCTCTCCTTAGCTATTCTCCCAAGAGGCACGAAGATCAAATGACAAAAAGATTGGGTGGCAGTCTAATTTGGACTATTTATAGAAAAGACAAGTGAAACCGCCCAAAAACTGCAAATTTTCAATTCTGTACGCAGTGGATCGTCCTGTACGATCCTGGATCGTCCTGGACGATTTTACTTAAACGATCTGAAATGACCCAATTTGTATATGTGTACGAACTGACTTCGTACAGCTGATCGTCCTGTACGAACTTGGTTCGTCCAGTACGAACGGTTATTACAAGGTCGGTTCTAGAAACTGCTGAAAACTGTTCTAAGTCGGTTTATCGTTTGAACGAAAATGTGATCGTCTGGACGAAAATTTTCCAGATAACCGATCGTCCTGGACGATTATTTATTTCGTCTGGACGAAAATTTTCCAGAGCACTGGTCGCCTCGTACGATGGTAAAATTCGTCTGGACGAAAATTTTGCAGTGAACCCATCGCCTGGGACGATGATTTGTTTTCGTCTGGACGAAAAATTTTGCAGAGAATTGATCGTCCTGTACGATATTTATTTTCGTCTGGACGAAAATTTTCCAGAGCACTGGTCGCCTCGTACGATGGTAAAATTCGTCTGGACGAAAAGTTTACCGTGAACCCATCGCCTGGGACGATAATAAATTTCGTCCTGGACGAATAGGACTTAGAAAAAATTTTTCAAAGCAAGTTCCTATTCGTTCCAAGTGCTCTATAGGAGATAACTGACAGATCGTCCAGTACGATAAATATCGTCCTGTACGATCAGTATAGAATTTCAAGATCTCCTTATTTGTGTGTGTGAGATTTTATTCACTCAATTACAATCACTCCCTTTCAAGATTAATTCAAAGAAAAGACAAAAATCAATTAAACAAAATATCTCATGTTGAATTTGAATTGAAGTTTTCGTAGTCTGGAGTCTGATTTTCCTGAAATGTTAGTACACACAAGAGCAAGTGCAAATCTTCTGAAATTGTTAGGAGATAACTATACATTTGAACAATAATGTTTGGAATCATCAAAACTACATAAGTTGCATAAATATAACTCATTCAAATAGCAACTATTCAAACAAAGCGCAACTAAAGCGCAACTAAAGCACAACGAAAGTGCAACTAAAGCGCAACTAAAGCGCAACGAAAGCGCTACTAAAGCGCAACTAAAGTGCAAAATATTCAGTTTTTTTATTTATCATCTTCATCCTAAAATCAATAATCAAAACTAAGCAACAACAACATTAAATTTTTTTAACTTTTCCGACAAAAGAAATTTATTCTGCTTAAAAATCGCAAAATCAAAGATCCTAAGACTAATGAGCTGAAACCTACGTCTTCTTTCTGCGGCGATAATATTAAAACTGACTGTTTACAACTTTCTAACTCGTTTTTCCAAGAAACTTACCGATATGTTGAAACCAGAGGAATTTCCGGCTAAGTTAGGTTCTGATCCCGATTCATGCACCAGCCCTTCCGATTCTTGCATCCTTTTTGATTCATGCACTCCCTCTTCCATGCCCTCTTCCACCTCCCTCTTCGCTGAGCAGTCCATTTCTTCTCTGCAATATTCTGGCTCATTTTTTCTTCTACAACAGTAGATATTTGCGTCTTTTGCGGGTATCAAAATGCAAAAATAGGGCGGCAAATGCTTAAAAGTTCAAATGAAATGCGTTATCGGGTCGGGTCGCTAACTCTGACAAGACATAAAGCAAACATATTAAATTAAAAAAATGCCTACCAGATGTCGCATTTCTATTGGTGACCGAACGGAGATATGGCTTCGGTCACCTGACCCAATAATTTGTCAATAAAGAGGGGGGTGTTCGGGTTCGGGTCTGCGAACAGGGAGTTCGAGTGCTAATCCTTCAACTTCTCCTCCATTGGTCGAGGTTTGCCTGGTACTAGCCTTTCAAATTATGGTTTCCCTTCAACGTTAAAATTATGGTTTCATTTCTGCTCAAATTAGGGTTTGATATTTAGCCCACCAAAGGGAATCCAATCTTTATATATGTATACCTAAAGAATATTCCCTAAAAATTTAAGATAATTTGTATATATATATTATTTTTTAATTAAATTTTTTTTTTTAAATTTGAAAATCCTAGTTTTAAACCTTAAAATAGTTTGCAATTATTTTTCTTAGTTTCTTGATAATGTTTAGAATTAACAGTAACTTGTTTTACATTTTTAAGCTTTTATTAGTGAATTATTAAGGTTCCTTAAGTCCATATGTATCCTAAACTAACCTAGAAGTAGGTTCAAATTTTTTAAGAAAATCTCTATAAATTTCTATGAAACTAAATCCCTAGATTTGTAACACCTCATCATCATTCCTTGCGAATTTTTAGTCATTTTGACTTGAAATAAAGTTTATATAATTTATTTATGTTCCTAGATCATATACTTTTAATGATTTGTGAAAGATTCACGAAATATTTTTATGGTTTGAGAAAATTATCGTCTGATTTTCTATGTAATAGGATTTAGGTTTTAAATTTCATGTGATTTGGAGTGATAGGTAACTTTAATATTCTAAAATTTAGGGTCATTTAATGACACTAGGCTTTGAAAAATAAATTAAGGTTGATTCTTCAAATTATCTTAAGAAAATTTAAGGCTCTGCATGACACCTAAATGAACTTCCCTAACAAATTTAAAGTTAAAATGAGGTGATTAGAGTACATAGATAATACCCTATCATTTTATTAGCCTTATACCTTATTTAATAACTTGAGGCTCTGCATGACACCTAAAATCATTGAATTAGCATGATACCTTATTTAATTAAAATAGTATATAATTCCCTATCATATTATTTTTTATATTTTTTCTTTATTCTTCTATGAATCCATAGATAGTTTAGAATTTTTTACATTTAAAAAGAATTCATTATGAATTTTAACAAATTTTAATCATTTCTTAAATTTAATTATATCTTTGTGAAAGATTTAATTAGTTCCTTATAGACATAGAAACCCTTTACACACATTGGTGTGCAATTTGTCTCTTTTAATAGTTGCAGATCCTATGTGACCTGTAAAAATTAGTCTCAATCATCTGATTATATATCAAACAACTCAAATTAATTTTTAGAAGAGCATGGGAGGTTGCATGTAAAATTTGTATAGTTAAACCACCACTATCCATGATAATCATAGAGAATGGATGGCTTTATTTTAGATTTACATATATGGCTATTAATAAAGATTATAAAGATTTTATTTTATTATTTGAGGGATATTATTAATGGATTTCCATCAAATCTATCTAAGAGGATCAAGAGACTATACCCTTGCAACCTGACAGACAGATTACATTAGATTTCAAGTTAGTTTCATAATGTGTGAAACCTTATCTCATTCAAGCTAAAAAATATTAAATTCCTCGATTTGATGGGCTTAAAATATAATTACCTATGGATTTAGGTTTATCTAAACTTGAGGAACAATATTGTTAAATATTGCATGAGCTAAAAAGGGCTCATCAGAGCTTGGTTGATTTCATAGTTAGAGATGCTATAGAAGCTGAAGAACCCCTAGGAATCTTGCTCGCACATATAAGAGTTTACAAAATCAAGATTTATGTGCTAATTCTCACCCCTAGTGGCCTTATTTATAAGACATCAAATTTGAATATAAATAAAATCCCAATCATCACCAATGATTCTAGCATGTAAGGTAGTTATAGACTAACCAATAGGAGTCCTATAGCTATTTTGGAATGATCCTAGGGTAAGATATGAATTGTCTCGATCATTTTATGGGTTAGTATACTTGGATGCAATAGTATTTAGTTCAAGCTAGCATTCCAAGTGTTTTTAACCAGTTATTTGAGCTAAAAAAGCATCTTAAAACTTCAAGAAACTTGGAGAAGAACTTGGGTTGAGTAAATTTAGTTGGGGAAGAACTAAATAAAGTTTTAGGTCCAATATTAAGCTAAATGATTCTAAAATAAATTAAAATTGTTAAAATAAAATTTGATGGCAAATGTCTAGGTTTAGGTGTTCGGGTCCAATTTAAGCTTTTAGGGTTTTTAGGTCAAATTTAGGTCAAAACACACATAAAAGAGGAAAAGAGTACTTGAACTCAATTCCCAAGCTAAATGAACACATTGAATTTTTAGAAACTTTTAGAGCTTGATTTTTTTCTTTGGTCAAAATAGTTTTGACCAAGGGCCAAAAGGTTTGACCAATAATTCTTATCCTATGGAGTTAGTTTAAGAGTTTAACTTCCCCTAGGATTTGGATTTTCTAGGGATAGTAATGTAGCAAATCATATAGATGAACATAATCAAGCTAAATGACTAATTATAAAATCTAAGACCAAAGCCTTAAAAAAATGATAAAAGAAAAGACTCAATTATCATAGCCCAATAAGGAACCCTTAATTTTAAATATTTTAACTATAATTTAAATTTTATTTTCCATCTAGAAGCTTGTATGGTCAGCTATGAAATGATTAAGTAGGGATGAAGCATAAAAAAAGAGATAGTTAGAACTCTTCTTTAATGCATATCAACTCCTTTCCATCCCTTTTTTCTCTAAAGTTAGTCTTGTAATTCATATAATTATGGGTTGATATGTATTGCCATTTTTAGTTTTTAGAATGCAATAATTGTGGAGCAGCGTTATTCATTTTCTTAGTGCATGTTGGCTTCGTTTATGCATTTTCTTTGCAAAGAATAATTAGTTATCTTTATTTATTTTATGCTATTCATAACTCCTCTCCAACACCTACTCTAAACTATTTACGACTATTTCTACATTTTATAAGCATATATCAAGTAAAACTATAAAACTATTCTAAACACTTTCACAAAACCATTGACCTAACAAGAGAACATTTAGACCTAGTCTTATTCCCTATACATATAGATCCTTTTAAACTCCATCAAATTTTATCATCAAATATAGATCACAAGTTCACATCCTAAGCTAAATCAGATGGGGGCCGTGGTGAGCTACACAAAAAGCTAAAGTGCAATTTGAATATGCTTAGGTTTTCTTTAATATAGAAAATAATGAAAGCCCACTAGATATATAAGTATACATGCTGATCAATTAATAAAGTGATAGACAAGAGTGTCGATCCCATAAGGAATTTTTTTTTTCTTACATACAATTAAACTACTGCTATCTAATCTAGATGCATGATTTATCCTATTGAATAAAAAGCGGTTGTTTTTTAGTTTTTTTTGTCACTTAATAGAGACTTGTAAGAAAAATAGATACTAATGTAAATAAAGTATTTTGGACTAATGAATATAAAAAGCATAATTTTTTTAGTGAGACTCTTAATTTAAAATGTGGATCAGAGCATATGCATCCTTAGATCTTTATTGAGCATGTAGGGGTGAAAAGGGAGGTTTAAGACTTTCCTAATATTATAATGTCTCCATATAACCTAGAAGCTTTAATATCATATGTCTAGGTATGCCAACATTTCATTTCAGTACTCCTATTTATTTTACTATCTCCATAATATATATATATATATATATATATATATATATATATATATATATATATATATATATATATATATATATCATATTAGAAATTACCTACATATATGGCCATTGTATTTATTAAATTAAACATAAGAAATAACATATATTTATAAACTAATTCAGGCACAAAATTTGTTACTTTAGTACTTTTTATTATATATTTACATCATTAGCTCAAAACTCATAGATTAGAAACAACAAGGATATCACAAAAAAACAAACTAATGTTCAATATTCAAGTCTTATTAAGTGTTTGACGACCATTTTTTATTGAGGTCATCAGGACCTACTTAGACTCTTACTTGTAAACCTAGGGTTGACAGTTTTTCCCACTTGTCAATCATAGACACCCAATCAAATTTTTCAATCCATCTTCAGATTTCAATTTCCCCTCATACTGCTAATCTTCCAACAATCAATAGTTGCAATCTGATATCAAATCAAAACCATGGTTTTATCAAATCAAAACCCCAATCATTGATCTAAACTATGATTGATTTTGGTATCCAAAACTTAATTAACAAACCCAAAATTGGCT
>CM033690.1:12603559-12684107 GCA_019514585.1 Dendrobium officinale
CTGCTGTGATTTAACTTTATTAGCATTCCCAATCCCACCAAGTATCAATCGCAGACACATGCTTCAGTAAGAGATTATGTAGAAGGTTTTAATGCATGACAACCATTTTGACGAATTCTTTAACATTTAAAATGATAAATCTTATACACCAAAATGAAACCCATCAGTAGCTCAGCAACACTAAAAATTGTAATATGATCATTATAAGATTGCTTTCAATTATACGGATGCATTAAATGTCACTTACATTTAGCCGATGTTTCAGATACTTGATATAATCTATGACTTTATCTAGTATGGATGCCTGATTACCCTGTAAACAGGAAGAAAGAAACAGCAACGAAAATTAGATTGGCATAAAAGAAACTGAACAAACAAAGAGAAGTTAACATTGAGATGGCATATTTTGAGAAGCAAAACTTCGTAGTCATTGAAATAGAATAGATTTCGTAGTTTGCATGACAGATATCTATATCAGAAAAGTTTTCAACCCACTAGGAGCTTTTTTCAACATTTAAAAGAGGAAATTTGAGGTCAGATATGTGACCAAATTTAATCAGGACAAGTTTTATTGTTGTTGAATTTGTTTTGAGATGAATGCAAAAAATGACTAATCAATCAAAACTTACAATACATCTATCTCAACGTAAGTCAAATTGTAATAAAACTTATCCAAATAACATTTGGGTTAGATTAGTTGACTAAATTGTTTACATCTTTAACAAAAAAAATTAACTTTAAACCACATAGAACATTCAACAACTATTTTATATACTATTGGAATCAACAGGCCAAACTTAGCTTACAGTTTCAGTATTTGGTAGAGCATTATTCAAGGCTTTAATTGCTTCGGCAACCATGGCTCTATATATCTGCCATCAGTAAACCATGGGCAAATTTAATAATTTATTAAGCATTTTACTATGGAAATGAAACATAGCGAAGCTAATACTGCTCCAATAAACAGCCAGGGACTAGCCTATCTGCGCTAATGTTCCTAAGGATCAACTTTGTATGAGAAACTGTAAACTTGCACCAACCTCCCAAAACACATAAGAAAATTTCTCACCCGACTGCTTATTACTTTAGAAGATCCATCTTTTTTTGTTGCAATGGTTTCTTCAACTTGCTGAGCAGCACTAGAATAATGTTTTGACTTCGGCTTCATCAAAACACCAATCTTCAAAGGGGAACCAATTCTTAAAATGACATGAAATAAGTGTAGCACATTCCGCAAAAAATCAAAAAAAAAAAAAATATACTTATGTTAGATGGGAATCAGTATAAGGTCAAAGTTACTTCTAAGCATAGCAAAAGAAGTAACTTCTAAGCATAGCAAAAGAAGTAACTACAAAGTAGAACTATGAATGGGAACATACTTCTGCAGGTTCTTCATATGCAACATTATTTAAAATGCTTTCTTGTTCTCCATGAGTATTTGTCAGTGGATATCCAATCTGTATTTTAAAAGCTTTTCAAACGTTTAGATTTCACGTTCTATGAGTGACATTACAGTATAATATACATATCAAACCTTACCCTTGAAGACGAGAAATCCTCCAAACCTTCAACTTTTGCAGCAAGACAGAGAGAGTTCGATAAACTGTTCAATGCTTGAGAATCAAGAGGATTAACTATAGGCATTAACTGATTCACTCTTGAAGCACCAGTATCACAGAAGGATGGCCTCTTCATGTAATTCCACTTGGAGCTTTTAGTACCCAAAGGAGAATAAGGTGCTTGTAGCCAAGGATTCAATTTTACTAGAGGTGATGCACTCCTATCTAGCTTTTCACTAGAAGTAGTAGAAAGTAGTGGCCTTGGATTGAACAGAAAAATATCATGATAAAGAACATTAGCATCATAAAAAAATATTTGCAGAAAATTAAATTGATAGACGCTATTTTGAACAATAGCATGATTTTAATGAAAGTTTTCTGATGAAACCTCCTCTGATCTTTTACTGTCTAACCGCCAACATTTCTTTTCACATATTTAACTGCATACAAGCCTCACATTTGAGGATATTTCCAACACAGATTCTTCATATTTAAGTTCACGCATCAAATATTCTCATGTATAATAATAGCAGATAAATGAAAATTTTAGATATTAGTTAATTGAAAGAAGTAATATAATATGATGGCTTCTAGCAACTATCAATAAATAAGACCATATTGCCTAATTAAGTGCTAAAAAAAGATCCTCTAGTATTACAATGTTCATTTAAAGCTACTAGTCTTTAGATGAAATAAATGATGCTCTCTTACAACTTTTGCAGTGACGCAATCGTTACATAACTTTGCATTGCAAGAAAATGAAGCTAAATAAAACATGAATATTGTGGGCTCTAAAAATTCACACACCAGCCTCTTTGCACCTCGTATCGACAAGGAAAGTTTTGACGAGATTATGTTCTCCGGAAAATTTTCAAAAGGCAGCTTAGATTTTAGATAAGATACCAGCTAAAAATTTCATCCACATTTTGCAAGGACTTTATGATATGAGGTTTAATTTATCATTAGGTACAAACCGCTATGATTAATTACCCCTCCCGATGACAAGAGAGAACTTTCGATTAAGGCTAGTCATTAGATAGGCATTAAGTGCCTAGCATATAGTACACCATTTTTAGGGTTTGGATTTTGGGTTTTTAGGATTTTCCTATATAATGCAATAAATATCATCTTTGCAAATCATATCTTATTATGATATAACAATCATCATATTAAAAATATAACAAAATTGAAATGTGCCTATGAAAAACTTAGAAACTATATGCATGTGTGTAATGGTGTGTAGGTCAATAGAACCCTATCTGATATTGGCTGGCTAGGCTGACGAACCCACAAGATGACGATTCTATAGGAAATCATTGAATTTCCTTGGTTGGTATTTACCTTTCTGGTACAGGGTGTTTGACTATATCGACTATAGATAATATATAAAAAATCATGAGATAAAAATGATTAATGATTGGTAAGTCATATTGGGGTACAATGGTAACCAATGTAATTGCATGTGTGAGCATTTGAACGATACTACATTAGTAGCAATTTGACATACACATTTGTAACATTAGCATGCTAGAACCCATCTTAGAAACCAAGACATATGGCATTGTTATATTGATAAGTTGATTATAAGTTGTTACTCCTATCAATTTGATTAGTCATAATGTAAGCCTCATTCTTCCATCGTTTATGCTTTAATAAATAGAGGAGTTATTTGTTGAGTTTGATTTATCAAACTCATTCATTGTTGTGTCTTTTCATAGTAGGTCTTATTGGAGTGTTAAGTGGTCCTACTAATCATAATCTATATTTGTTATTTTTTAATAACTTATAATAGGTTATTTGTATATTTTCTTTTGAGAGATTGGATAATTGTAATACTCAAACTTATCAGGTAAAGGGAAAGAATTTCGTTCGGGTATATATATATATATATATATATATATATACCTGAGAATATCAATATCATATGTTTATAAAATTCCACCGATTATTAAGATCATTTACTCGTATATATTTATAGGGTAAGGTAATTAGATAAGCTTAATTAAGTTAATTTGTTTTACATAACTAAATACCTAAGTCATATTTATTGTTCATGTACAAAAAATAATAATACATACAATAAATTAATGCATTAGTGCTTAAGGGCCTAAAGAACTTACCTATGCATGCAGCAACCTTTGGTATTATGAAGGATTGCGATCAAACCTTTGTGTAGTGGAATGTTAAAATCTTCTTAATTCCTTTACATTACCACACCTAGGAAATAAGAGGAGCTCTGAATTTTCCTTCCAAACCGAGGTCAACTAGGCGTGGGGAAGGCAGACCGAGCACTTAAGGAAGGAAAAACTCCTATGGGAGTTCTAGTAGGTAATTTCTTAAGGCAAAAAAAGGGGTAGAGAAAAGAAAAGGTATATATATCATATTCACCTTTTTATTCTTCCTTTCCTTTTTCTCTACCCCTATTTTTTTCTTTTAGAATTTTCCTATATAGAATAAGAGAGAAGAAGCAAAAGGAGAAGAAGAGGTAGAGGTTTCAAATTTATAAGGAAGAGAATTTTAAAGTTTTGAGAGTTGTATGAGGAGAGGAAACTTGGAGGTAATGTACTTGCGTAGGAGAATACAAGGTGTTAAAATTGTAGAAGTAGATTGGAGCAAAGGTAAGATATGCAATTTCAGTATAGTATGCTAATAATTTAGTATTATATGTATACATGTATATGAATTGATTGTGAGTGATTTATGTCCCTCGTACTCTTGCCTGTTAGGATTAGCCTGAAATTATGATCCACACACAAATCTCACATGTAACTTTCTATAGTGGGAGATTATGTTATATGATGTTGTAATAGACAATTTTTTCTTACGGGAATTGCATGTATCATATGATTCATATAGTCTTACATACTTATGTACCGATACACCAAATGACCATATCAACCTATACACATGTGAATAATTATATATATAGTCAAATGCCTATAACCTTGAAAGGAAAAAAAATGATGATTAGATAAGCCAAAGAAAATGTCATGTTAGATGAGAGGTGGGTGGGGCAATGCGACCCTGATGTGCAGTGCAACCGCGATATAGTATGAAGCCTACGGGCTATGACACAAGGCCTAGGAGCGATCGAGGCAGTGTGACCTCTAGAGCCTAAAGGCGATAAACCTAAACCTAGACATTTGTACATGACATTTTCTGAGTTTTAAAAAAAGGGACTTCATAAATGAATTGAATTTTAATTATCATTACCTATAGCAATGTACGATGCATTTATTGAAAAACACTTATAAGGCATAACTTACAGACAAAGTATAATTTTACATTGAATGCTTTTTGCTCGCATTAACATTATGTTCCGCTTAGTTCCTACCTATCGTAGTTATTCTACATGTCACGCTAGAAACTACTATACCTACTTCCTAATAAATGATTATTCGTAATTTTCTTACTTTTACTTGTTGATGCACCAGTAATTATTTTTTCCGCACTTAACTACTATATTAGAAGTGCATATCTTTTGGGCATTGTAGCTCACCAAATGGTTATTTTGATTGTTGGAGGGAAAGCGAATGATAAGGTTGAACCAGAATAATGTCAGGTTCAATTTTATTTTATTTGTATAGTTTATATAAGAAAGATATATTTGGAGTTTAGTAATCTATCAATAGCTACACGTTTTAGTTTACTATAGTTGCTCCGTAAATAATAATTTTGGAAATTAAAAGTTTGTAGCTTTCACTTATGATGAATGTTTTAAGCTATAATTTCTTTCAAAAAAAATTTTTGCAAATAAATCCCAGGAATTGCTAAAAGGCGTTGAACTTTGGTAAGCAATAGTGGCTCTCCCTCTCACGCTCTCTGCTCTTTGTTTGGACCAGGGAAGTCTACAAAATGGGAGAGACTATATGTTGCTCTCTCTACGCGGAACGAAGCTCTGCTGCGAGATAGGATTTCTACATGATATCCTAATCTTCTGTTGCAGAAATCAGAGGGAGAAGACCTGTAGTAGTCGGTTTTTGAATCTTAGCCCTTAGATGGAGTTTCCAAATTTAGGGAAATGATGATAAAGGGCTAGAAAGTCAAATAGAGCCTAATTGAACCTGGATTGGTCCAATTGGACTCAAATTGAGCCTGAATTGGACCTGATTTGGGTCGATTTGGGTTCGATCGAGCCCATTTTAAGAAATTGAACTCAAATTGACGCCAATTTAGGTCAAATTTGGTTTGACAGGGCTTGATTGGGTTCGATTTAGACTTATTTTGAGTTGGTTACAGTTGATTTGATTTTAATTTGATTAAATTGAGATCCAATTTGAGTAAATTGATGCTCGATGACAATCAATTGAGTCGATCAAGCCCAATCGAGCTCGAATAGGCTCGATCCGGGCTGAATCTACCTCGATGAAAAAATATACGTCAACAACAACACGAAGAAAAGAAAAGAAAAGAAAATGGACCGCTGAGAGGCAGGGCGCGAATTTTTAGAGCCCACATAGAAATAGTGTTTATACTACTTATATAGGAATTTTTCTATTTGTGAATATAAAGCAAGTCTGCATATCTCTTTATAATGTTCTGTATTGCCAAGCATACAGCTTTCGAACTCAAGTGTGAAAATTTTAAGGATTTTTTTTTATTTTTAAAAAGGACTGGGCTAGCAAAGGATAACTGCAGGTTAACTCTTATCCTTTGGAGATTTTAGAATATATATATATATATATATATATATATATATATATATATATATATATATATATATATATATATATATATATATATATAATTAAAATTAAAATTTTCATGATAAAAAAGTAAATAAATACTAGTTTTAAATTCACATAGGCTCGGTTGATGAAATTTTATCATTTACGAACACCAGATTTTGCCTCGTTTCATGCACGTGTGTGAATTTTTTTTTATCAATTTTCACATGGCAACACTTGGCCAATATGAGTGTCCATTTCTAGCAATTTGGGTATTCCAAACTCAACAGCACAATCGTTTCACAAATGTAGTGTGGGCTCCGAAAATTCGGCCCCGGCCTCCACCCGCTTTGTTTTTTCTTTGGAGGGAGTTTTAATGGAATTAAGTTTCGGGGTAAATTTTGGGAAGGCAAATGAGTTTGTAGATAAGACACTACCCGAGATTTCACCCTGATTTTGTGAGGACTTTATGATCTGAGTTCTGATTTGCTATAGACGCAAACCCCTCTCGACACTGAGAGAGAACTTTCGATTAAGGCTAATCGTCAATCAGATATGTAGAGTATCAAAGAGATGCATGTTATCTGGTGTATAGTAGCAACATGGGTTTGGAATTTGAGAATTAAGGGTTGATATTTAAATTTAAAAATTTCACCATCTTACACTTAAAGCAGATGGTGGGGGAATGGATGATGGACCCGATCAAGATCTCTTGGTTCCATTATCCCGGGCCATCGTGGTCCTTGGTCAACTTAATCAGAGGAGGTAGTCAACCCAACCTGACAGAAGGATCCTTGTCGGCAGCCATGGGCTGCTTCGTCCAAGGGGACCCTGTAGACTTGGGATGGATGTTTGTCTAAGGGGACAAATTTGAATCCACTTTATCTAACAGAGAGCTTTGTGCCCTATCGATCATATCCTATTGATTCATACCTCAAATATTTGATGCCACTAAGGAGCGTATTGGCTCTGGCCATAACCGGTATTTCATGGTATCATTTGGCGACAAAACCACTCGGTTCACAGGGCCCGAGTCATAATCGTTTATCCAGCGGTGCTATTTGCAGACAAAACCACCTGTTAGAGGACACATACCACGTCCTTATTGGAAGGAGATTGTTTAAGAATGGATCCAAGTAATATTTTCAACTAAGCATTTGGCTCTATATGAGCTGAAGTACATTTTAATTTGTCCACTTCGACAAACTGTTGTGGATGATGGATGAATTTTCCTTTAAGTGATTAGATGGATTAATTTTCATTTTAAACATCTTTAGATTTTTGGGACTTTTTTGGATTTTCGTGGTATTTGGGTGGAGCTTGGAAGGCATTTGAAAGTGTTTGAATCACCCCTCCGGTTGAGATCTACGTTCAACGCGGCCATTATCGGGCTGACTTTAAAGTCACTTATATTTTCGTAGAAAATTGAATTTTGTGAAAGTTTGGAAGTATTTGAAATTGTTTGAAAACCCCTCCGGTTGGAATAAACATTCAACACGGCCATCATCGGGGGGGTCATTAAAGTCACTTATATTTTCAAAGGAATTTAAATTTTGTGGAAGTTTGGAGGCATTTTGATGGAATTAACCCCTCTAGTTGAGATCTACATTCAACACAGTCATCATCGGGATGTTCGATGTCATTTTCATTTGAAAACAATTGCATTTTATGGATGAGCCTTGTAGACTCCGTCGAGTTATCGACAGAGGATCGTGTTTCATAGTCTTTATGCCTTTGTTTGTAAATTTTCTTTATTGAAGGCCTTGAAAGCCTAATATAAATGTATAAAATATAAAATAAATATCTCGATCGACCTCGCGGCCGTATTTTTATTTAATGGTTTGAGCCGTATCGACTCCTATCTACCTGCATAGAAGGATTGGGCTCGATCTTGGGTTCATTTATTGACATCCTTAGACGTCACATAAGTACTAATAACACGCTCGCCGGGGACAATGTGGATCTTTGAAGGCATTTTATAATTATTTGTTGAATCTTGTCGACTCCTATTTACCTGCTTAAGGATTGAGTTCAAATTTATTGACCCATGTAGCATCCCTAGATGCCACGTGTATATTCAAGACACGCTCGTCGGGCCAATACGGGTGTTTGGAGGCATTTTGTAATTATTTGTTGAATCTTGTCGACTCCTATTTACCTACTTAGGAGGATCGGGTTCAAATCTATTAACCTGCTAAGCATCCCTAAACATCACATGTATCCCTACAACATGCTTGTCGGGGCCCATGCGGGTGTTTGATTTTAACGATGAACCTTTCTTATAAAGGATTTGAAGGCCTAATATGAATGTATTAAGACAAATATATCGTTCGTCGCAATCGTATATTTGTTAGATGGATCGAACCCTGTCGACTCATATTGATCCGTATAGAAGGATCGGATTCGAACTTGAATTCACTTATTGACCCGCGCAACATCCCTAGATGTCACATGTATCCCTACAACATGCTCACTGGGGCCCATACGGGTTTTATGATTGCACTTGCCCTTTTTGTGTACCTATGTATATACAAACTACGGTGCATATGCGGGGGCATTTTCAAATATTTAGCTTTGATCAATTAAGCGGGCAACAATCATTTGAATGCAACACTCTACTTGAAAGTTCGTACACGCCTTCTATCCGCTTGTAGGCATGTTGCGGATCCGGTGATGTGTTGTAGCAGCTTATGAATTAAGCTATTTGCTGCTTTGTATAAGTAGACTATCGTGCACTACTTACATGATTTATGCAGGTAGATTATAGTGCACTAATGAATCTCTTACTTATACTTATATAAGCTTGTAGATGGCCTGTTGTATGCACAATAAGTTTCCCACAATAACTTGTAAGCAATTACATTTGATATAGTCACTTTGATATTTGTTTGTAAATGGCACTTGATGCGTGGTAGGTCTCCTAGAACATGTCTTCTGCGAGGACTCATAGGCATTTACATTTAATGTATTCTTTGTGCATTTTATTGCAGTATTTGGTCCTCGTAGTACATCCGCTACTACTACATGTATGCAGATAGATGTATTTATTCACAGATTAGAATTGACTACAGGATACTGCATTTACTGAAGTCTTTCTGCATCTACCTATAGTTGGCATGTTATGCATACATGTATATTTATAGGGATTATATGTATTGCAGATCTTTTATAACATCTTGTAGGAGACTACATCTATTGTGTATCTTTTGTATTTGCTTGTAACTGATTCCTCAATTGCTGAGATGCTCTTGTGCATTTACTTGTAAATGATTCATATTCCTCATTTATTATTGATTGATTCTTCCAAGTAAATTATATTTGGAACTTTGTTTAACAACAATCTCTTGCTTATAGGAGACTGAGATATTTGCTAGCAGCTTGATTTGCTGGTTGTAGAAGCATCTTGGCCTCTAGTAGATTATAGGGATGCCTCAGTATTTGCTTATATATGAGTGTTTTTCATTCCCATTTAGGATTTGATTTGATTGAATGTTTGAGTCATCATATCACATTCAAATCCAAGTTTCCTTGTAGTTCATTTGAGTCTGATCTTTTTCTTTGATGTATCTTCTTGGTGTTGGATCGTTGTTGGTGATAGAGATGTAGGAGTTTTCTTGTCCACCATAAATATATGTTTTCATCTCAATGTTCTTTCGAATTTATTTGAGAAATTAAAGTTATCATTTGATTTTGATGTTCATTAGAAAGATCTATGTCTTTATTTAGCATTTACATTGATATGATTAAGTACTTGCTAAGTTAAAGTCTCATCCCATGTGGTTCATTTTCAAGTTCAACTTAATGTCAAATTTGAGTCCCCTGCTGTTCAAGTTCCACTTGATGTTGTACAGTTCAAGTTAAATGCCCACTATAGTCCAGCTCAAATCTTTGCTTGAGTTCAAATGTCCAAGTCAAGCCCTTGTTCATTTCAATTTGAATATTCAAAACTCCACTGTGGTCCGAAGTTGATTCAAGTTTGATTTCAGTTCAATTTAAGTCTCTTGGACATTTTTTATTTTGGTTCAACTGCTTATTAAGTCGTTTAGATTTTGTTCAAAAGTACAAATACAAGTCCCCCGTCAGTATAGAATTCAGCAGCCTCCCGGCGCCTCCCCCGTTTAGACGAAACTACGAGAAACTGGGCCTTCCCACCACGCATAATAAAGGAGCGTATAGTAGTGTCCTTAAACACTGCGGCCGTAGTCTTCATTCCCACCACACGCAATAAAGGCGTGTATGGAGTCTTCGAGGGTACCTGTTTAAAACGATAGTTTTCTTTCCCCCCGCTCGAGGGTACTTATAAGTAACCCGCCTCGTCGAAGTCGTCACACCGGGTTCTCATCCCACCACGCATAATAAAGGCATGTATAGACGATTTTTCAGTGTGCCACGACCACCGAAATGGGGCTTTTAGGTGATTACCCGCCTCGTCATAAACGTCGCATCATGGTCCCATCCCATCACGCGTAATAAAGGCGTGTATGGGCAATTTTCTGGTGCACCGCGAACTTCGAAAGCAGGAATCTGAGTTTAGGAAAATCCGTACCTTCGCGGCATGTAGATCGAGGCAACGGAGGAGCATGCTTCTCTTCTTTTCATTTTATTATAATTAATCATAATTAATAAGATTTAATTACAATTAATCATAATTAATAATAATTAATAATAATTAACTTTATTTACAAAAAATTAATTATAAATAATAATTGATGATTAAGATTAAAATAATTAATTAAAACTAATGATGATTAATCATAAATAGAAATGATTAATTATGATTAATAATAATTAATCATTAATAAAAGTAAGTAATTTAAAATTAATTAAGGTTTATAATGATTAATTTAAATTAATGATAATTAATCTTTACTAAAAGTAGATTAATTATAATTAATTAATAACAAATCATTTACTAAAAATAATTAATTTGAAATGAATTAAGCTTAATAATGATTAGTTTAAAATAATGATAATTAATCATTAGTTCGACTCGATTTTGAACAACAAACTTAGCATAGGATAAAAAAAATGATACAGGATTTATGCAATGCTTGGCAACAGGATTTAATCACCCCGAAAACCTTAGGACAGAATAAATCCTCTGTTTCCACTTTTGCCTTAGAGTTCGGCTGGTTCATAGGATTTGGCCGAACAAACGTGTGAAAGGGTAGAAAGTTACCTTCATAGTCACCGAGCTCCCGTTGCTTCTTCCGATCAAAATGTTGTAACATCCAGTCCGACGGCAAGGCGTCATCGAAGGGGTGAAGTTGACCGGTCGAGGTAGGTTGGAGATGGCTCCCTTCGCAACGAGCAAGCCCTAGTCATCGTCGTTGCTTCCGATAGGAATGTCTAACTTCTGATTCGACTAGAAAGGAACATCGTCAAAGGGGGACATCGAAGCTAGGGTTACGGTCATGGATTGGAGTGGGATTGTGAGTGGGAGGAAAAGTGGGAGATGTATACGTAAGGCGGAGAGGAACCGAGAGCTCTCGTTCCTTCTCTTTTATTGATGCAAACGGTAGAGACATCAAGGTGAAATCGCGCACGCGAGGCATGTGCAAGTTGCATTTGGCGCCGTTCGCAGACTACAACAAGATTTTCGCAGGATTTTGGCAGGAAATTAGGTAAGGCTTCAGACATGTAATCATTTTAAGGCATTATTTTTTTTTTTGTTCTTTGCATACCAAAGCAGAGGTCAACATGTAGGTTATTCGGGCAATTTTTCATAACATCATGCACGTGATTTGATGCTTCCAATTGCTATCACTCGATTTGACCGAAAATGTCTTTCATGGGTAATTTTAATGTTCTAAATGCAACGAAATGATCTGTTTCACAAACGAGTGTCATTTAGAATACTTCGCACAGCCTTGCACTTGTAGCTTGTTGTTCCATCATTCGCTCGAGTCATGCGTGAAGGGCACAAATTCAATGACTTCAATTTTTTAAATTGTCGATGAGGTTAATTTTGCTAGGAATTGTCCTTTCGTATGACTTTGTAATTTACACAATTTTGGAGCATGTCAAATCCGCTCGAGCAACTTTGCATCGATAGATCGTCGATTTAGTTTAGCACACTCACATCAATTAGTGGATACATATTAGGATTTAGGGGTCAATAAATATAAAATAGTAATGAAAAAATATTAATTTCTTGGGCAATAATACTTACGTAGGTATGTGTTCATTAAAATATATCACAAAAAACATCCATTAATCCTTTAATTAATGAGGTTTTAGTTCCAAGTAATT
This sequence comes from Dendrobium officinale, assembly GCA_019514585.1. NCBI lineage: Eukaryota > Viridiplantae > Streptophyta > Magnoliopsida > Asparagales > Orchidaceae > Dendrobium > Dendrobium officinale. The sequence continues at coordinate 12,616,038 of CM033690.1, forward strand.
CTAAAGGTTGAAATATGAAATGCTAACATATTGATGTAGAACTATGATGATGGCAATGATGTTTGTTAAGATTTTGCACAACTTCTTGATTAGAGGAATAGTAAATAAACTACTAGCAATTAAAACAACGAAAGAAAACATAAGAAGGATCACAACCGTTTAGGCTAAGTCACATAACAAGAGATTTGAAGCTTCAAAATAACATAGGAAAATAATATTATGCCAAAATAATAGCTTCAACAAAATTCATAGTCTAACATTGCGATTAGTAAACAAATGAATACGCTAAAAACCCTACGTTTACTAAGCTTAGCATAATTGGTGAATGTGTCCTTCGTAACTACAACCAACTCACAAAAAAATGTTAGACTTAAGAAACACAAGAGGAGGGAGAGTAGAAAACCTTCGCTAAGGACCGGCGGTAATCTTCCACTCGACGATCTCCAATTGTTCCTCCAAAGCTTCAACCAAAGTGTCGAAGATGCGTTCTAGGTAATCCTTAACTGTGTGATCGATCCTTGGATTGACGTCAAAGAAAGTTGAATGGAGAGTGTGCACGAAGCCGTGTTCGTCGTACTCAAGTCCGTACTCAGTGGCGAGATCGGCCATTCATAGATGCGAGACGACGATTCCTTCCCCAGGGTTGCTAGTACTCTTAAGTATTGTTGAAGAGAAAGAAGTTTCTCTACAACTTGAAATAGGGAAAAGGCAAGGAGCAATTTCCTTTCCAAAATCTGAAATAAGTTTCATATTTTTGAAAATTGTGGATAGGAGATTAAGAGGGAAAGTTCAATCCCTAAATTCCGGTTGAGAGTTAATACGAGAGAGAGCGAGATTGGAGAGAGAGGGGGGGTCGGGTAGGAGAGAGGGGGTCGGCGGCTTTGAAGAGGGGGGGGAGGGATTTATGAAAGGAGATTTGGGTTTCTAAGTTTAGGTTTAGAGTTTAGGAAAGATTTGATTATGTCCAATTTAATTTGAAAATCAAATTGGATTATATTTGAAAACTTTACTAAAATAGTTTAGTAGAATGAGGAAAGGATTTGAATTTCAAACTTAATTGATTTGACTTCCAAATTGATCCCAAATTAAATCAACCTAAATTAGGAAACTCAAGATAAGGGAAGTGGAGTGGGGTTGGCGGTTAGCCAAGCAAGGCCGACGACTATGGGGAGGGTTGGGAGGAAATTAAGTTTTAATGCTTCCTTAATTTGGTTGAGTAGATTTAGGATGAATTAATTCATCCTAATTAATTTAAGATCCAATGGAGGGAAAGGTTTGAAAACTTTCCTAAAATAGATTTTATAATTTAGGAAAGAATTTGAATTTCAAATTTGGAAAAATTTGAATCCAAAGACCAACTAAATTATGACAATCCAAAATTACGAAGCATCCAAGAGAGGCAAGAGGGCTTAGGATGGCGGCTTGAATGGGATTGGGTATGGGGGCTGGCGGCTAGGGGAGATATACATGGTGTTGGTGGGGGAAAAGGAAGGGGGCTATTAGATGACTGACGCCAAGGATTGGGAGGGCCTTGGCCGATGGCTAGAAGGTGGAAGATAAGGTTTGGAAAGACAAAGATAAGAAATCACGAACCCGGCCGTCTCCAAGGTTAGTGGGTGATCCGAGTTTCATCTCCTAGGGATTCACCACTCAAACTCTCAAGCTCTCAAGAGAACTCAAACAAAACGAAGAAATTTTATAATCAATCATTCATTAACTTTAAAAGAGAATAAAGAGAGCTTTTATGAAGCTTCATAAAAAGGATTCAAAGACAAAAGACAACAATACCCCTTAGGCTTACATACGACATCCATTAACAAAAGGGTACAATGGGAAACTAAATAAAATAAATAAAATACAATAACATAAATGAGAAAATACATAGAATAAATCAAAAATATAATGACTCAATCGTGGCCATAGATCGGCGGTCACGCCTCTAATAAATCTTCCATGATCTGATGTCCCCATCATTCTCCCGGGGTGGGAGAAAACTCAACTCCGTTGAGTAAGTGTTTCTGGTGCTCTCGTAGATCTTTAAAGCATCTGGGTTGATCTGCTGTAACTCCTCGCGATCCAACTAAGTATCATCTAACTCAGGCTTTCCTTTCCACCTGATCAAGTATCTACTTCGTCCACCTTCCCTTGTGGATATGATATCATCACTTAGGATCGCGTCCACCTTTTCTGCTATGGGAGATTTAGGTATATTTAGTAGTGGATGTAGGTTTGGAGTCTCACATGATGGGGTCACACAAGGCTACTGTATGAGTGGATTTTGAGGATTAAAATCGGGACCTTCATATGTTAAAAGAGGAATTAATGTTGAAATCTGCAGGCATATCTACTACATAGGCATTATAGTTAATTTTCTTAAGTATTTTGAAAGGTCCAGCACTCTTGGCATGCAGCTTCTTAACCATTCCCTGCGGGAACTGTTCCGGACGAATCTGCACCATCACGGAGTCCGAACCTCAAAAGTTTTAAAATGTCGTTTCAAGTCTGCATGTAGTTTGTATTTATTATTGCTCTTTTCAATTTGTTGTGCAATTTCTTTATGAAGTTCATGCAAATGGAATGCAAATGATGATGCAGACTCAGAAATCCTATACTTAGAACTTATGGGTATCAGATCTAACGGCTTTCTAGGTTTGAACCCGTACACAATTTCAGAAGAACTTAGACCCGTAGTTCAGTTAATGGAATTATTATAAGCAAACTCAGCAGTAGGCAAAATGGAATCCCAATTTCTAATGTGCTCGCAAACCAAAGACCGCAACAGGTTACCCAAACTTCTATTAACTACCTCAGTCTGACTATCCGTTTGTGGGTGAAAGATAGTGGAAAAATACAATTTGGTGCCCATTTTCATCCACAAGGTTTTCCAAAAATAGCTAGTGAATTCACATCCCGATCTGATACAATGTTTTTTGGTAAACCATGTAAACGAACGACCTCATTGAAGTATAACTTCGTAATGTGAGAGGCATCGGATGTTTTGGAGCAAGGAATAAAATGAGCCATTTTGGAAAACCGGTCAACTACAACACAAATGGCATCGTTCCTACGGAGTGTCTTGGGCAGGCTTAAGATAAAGTTCATGCTAACATCCTGTCAAGGATAACTAGAGACGGGTAGTGGAGTGTAAAGACCCGTGTTTTGTTTACGTTGTTTGGCCAGTTGGCAGGTGTGACACCGACTGACCAACCGACCGACATCTCTCTTCAGGCTGGGGAAGTAAAAGCAATGCTCCACAAATTCGATAGTTTTGTCCCGTCCGAAGTGCCCAGTGAGGCCTCCGGCATGGAGTTCCTAGACCAGAAATTCCCTAAGGGATGTGCTAGGGATACAAAACCTCTGGGCTTTGAAGAGATAACCATCCTCTAATAGAAAATCATCCACAAGGCGCGTGCTGCCTGTGGACAAGAGAGAGTGGGTCTCCTTGAAGTCGGGGCATTCCAAATAGTTCCTCTTTATTTGGTCAAATTTCACGACTTCTTCTCTCATCTCAGTAGTAGTCATCATGCGACGACTGAGAGCATCGGCAACTTTATTTTCAACTCCCGCCTTATGTCTAAGGTTATACGTGTACTCCTGAACGAACTCGACCCATCGATCATGGCGTGCATTCAATTTCTTTTGGGAGTTGATATAACGTAGAGCTTCATGATCTGAGAAAATGACGAACTCTTGCGGGAGCAACTAGTGTCGACAATAATGAAGGAATTGGATCACAGTGTAAAACTCTATGTCATACGTGGAATAACGCGGCCAAATATCATTAAGCTTTTCAACGAAGTAAGCTACTGGGTGACCTTCCTGATAGAGGACTCTTCAAATTCCGACCCCTGAAGAGTTGTAGGTCACTTCGAAGACTTTGGAGAAATCAGAAAGTCTCATCATTGGTGCTTCCACCATCTTCTACTAGATCTCATCAAAAGCTCTGGTGGCGGCCGGAGATCACCCTTCTTTAAGCAATCAGTGATATGAGATACGATAGTGCTAAAATTCCGAATAAATCTCCTATAGAAGGTGGCTAATCCGTGGAAGTTACGGACTTACCGAATGTTTTGAGGGACAGACCATTCCACAATGGCCCTCACCTTCTCGGGGTCTGTGGAAACCCCTTGGGCTGAAACGATGAAGCCCATAAAGATGATGCGATCTACAAGGAAGGCACATTTCGTCGGATTTGCATAGAGTTGTTCCTTCCTTAAGACCTCACAAACTTGCCTTAAGTGGTACAGGTGTTGGCTTATCAACTAACTGTAAATAAGAATGTCATCAAAGTAGACGATGACAAACTTTCCCATAAATGGGCGCAGAACTTGAGTCATGATCCTCATAAAGGTACTCGGGGCGTTACTTAACCCAAAAGGCATGACTAACCACTCATAGAGACCATCCTTGATCTTGAAGGCAATTTTTCACTCGTCTCCGGGTCGGATCCGGATCTGGTGGTACCCACTTTTGAGATTAATTTTGGAGAATAATGTGGCACCCATCATCATATCGAGCATATTATCCAGCCTCAGAATAAGGAATCGATATTTGATGGTGATCTTGTTAATAGCACGGCTATCAACACACATTCTCCAAGATCTGTCCTTCTTCGATGTAAGAAGGGCTGGCACCGTGCAGAAACTAAGACTCTCCTTAATGAAACCTCGCTGGAGTAACTCATCAACCTGCTTCTTAAGCTCAGCATGTTCCTTGGCGTTCATGCGATAGTCAAGAGTACGACAAACACAGATTCATACGCATTCTCCATTCAACAATACTCAAGAGCACTAGCAACTCTTGGGAAGACATTGTCGTCTCGCATCTATGAATGGTCGATCCCGCTACTGAGTACGAACTTGAGTACGATGAACACGGCTTCGTGCACATTCTCCATTCAACTTTCTTTGACGTCAACCCAAGGATTGATCACACGGTTGAGGATTACCTAGAACGCATCTTCGACACTTTGTTGAAGCTATTGAGGAATAATTGGAGATCGTCGAGTGGAAGATTTCCACCGGTCCTTAGCGAAGATTTTCTACTCTCCCTCCTCTTATGTTTCTTAAGTCTAACCTTTTTTTGTGAGTTGATTGTAGTTAAGAAGGACGCATTTATCAATTCTGCTAAGCTTAGTAAACGTAGGGTTTTGAGCGCATTCATTTGTTTACTAATCGCAATGTTAGACTAGAGATTTTGTTGAAGCTATTATTTTAGCATAATATTATTTTCCTATGTTATTTTGAAACTTCAAATCTCTTGTTATGCAACTTAGCCTAAACGGTTGTGACCCTTCTTACGTTTTCTTTCGTTGTTTTAATTGCTAGTAGTTTATTTGTTATTCCTCTAATCAAGAAGTTGCACAAAACCTTAACAAACATCATTGTCATCGTCATAGTTCTACATCATCTGGTATCAGAGCATGGTATGCTCTTGCATGTGTTAGGATTCCTGGTAGATTTTCTTTTCAAGCATTTTAGCCATTGCATTTGTGTCATTTATAAATTGTTAGGTTGCTGTTCTTATCATTTTCACCATCATTTTGCAAAACATAAAGTGTGTTTTAATCATTTAACTTGCTTTCCGTTACATCTTAAGTACTTTAGGTGTCTTGTAGTAGATCCCAATGGACCCGGAACATCTATGAAGGACCTTAGACTTGTTGGTAGGCCAAATAAACAACATTAGCCAGCAACTCAAGGAGATCCAAGCCGACCTAGCTGAATTTCGTAGGAACACCACTGAGCGGTTTGACACACTTGAGCGAGCTAGAGAGCACCGTATCCTTACACCCCATCTAGACCACCTTCTATGTATGGGGATGAGACATACCCGGATGAGAGGCAACATCGTGCCAATCATCGAGCTCCTTACCACGGACATGACCCATGTCATGATCTAGACTTGGATGAGAGGCAGTATCGTGCCAATCATCGAGAACCTTACAACGGACATGACCCACATCATGATCATGATATATCACTCATGAAAAATATTAAAGTTGACACTCCTACCTTTGATGGCGCACTCGATCCCCAGCTCTTCCTGGACTGGGTCAAAGGTATTGACAGTTTCTTTAAGTGGTATGACATCTCTGAGGCTAGGAAGGTCAGCTTTGTGGAGATGAAGCTCACGGGTAGGGAGAATCAGTTTTGGGCCAACTTAGAGAGCTTTAGGGAAGCTAGGAACGATTACCCCATTACCGATTGGTTGTCCATGAAGCAGGAACTCAAGCAGAAACTTGCCTCCCTCGTACTTCCCCTGACTATTGGACAAGTGGAATAAGCTGACTCAAGGCAACAAACCAGTGAAGGAGTACATCGCCTCCTTTGATGACTTCTTTATTCGTTGCAAGGGGGAGACTACCACTCCCGCGCAGATCTTATCTATGTTTCGAACTAGGTTGCGAGAGTATCTTCGCAATGAGCTGTTTGTCCGGAACGTCACTACACTGGAAAATGCTTATAGCCTAGTGCTTGATTTAGAGGAGACCCGTTCACAGCACCCGAGCGTTCACATAATTCTAGGCCCTCCTACATACCAGCTGGTAGTTCTACCCCTCACACTTATGCCACCCGACCCACCCCTGGGAGCATGACTCGACCACCCGCGGGTCTTCCTGCACCTCGATCTGATTTTAGAAACAAACCTTCCACCCCGGATATCCCTCGATCCAATCCCGGGACCAAGTGCTTTCAATGACAGGGGTATGGGCATATTGCTTCTCAGTGTTCCAGTCCCTATAAAGTCTCGATCATCGAGGAGATTACTGAGGATGATCTCGAGCCCGGGGTTGATCAGATTCACTAGTTCGAAAATGAAGGCGAATACTTCGAGGAGGATGACGACACTACGGTTCTCCATTGCCTTCAGAAATTGGATACCTCTCCCATCTGCGTGGTGAGATGTGCACTATCCCACCCAACACCTACGGATGACTGAAATGGGACCTCAATTTTCCACACCTACACCAAGATCAAAAACAAAAATTGCAAAGTCATTGTGGATAGTGGTAACTGCATAAATGCTATTTCTTCCAGCATTGTATCTTAGTTAGGTCTTTCTGTCATTCCTTACCCCAACCCATATAAGGTAGCGTGGGTCAACTCCACTGCCTTGGAGGTGAAAGAACGAAGCAACGTACCCATCTCCTTTTCCACTTATAAGGAGAATGTTTGGTGCGATGTGCTGATTATGAATGTTGTACAGATCTTATTAGGTCACCCCTGGATCTATGATAACGATGTCCACATTTTTGGACGTTCAAACACTTGCGTGTTCGAACATGTGGGCAAAAAGATTAAGCTTTTTCCATTGCAGACTCGGGTTATGGATGACTCGAAATCCAACCCTATTAAGTTCAAGAAAGGACTGAATCTTGTTACCGCCAATGTCCTGGACTCTGAGGTAGCTCAAGATGCACCCCTTTATGCCTTAGTGGGTCGTGCGATTCCAGCTGAATCTGACAAACCTATCCCTCAGGAAGTTCAACCTATTTTAGGACAGTATGCTGATGTCTTTCCCAATGATCTTCCATATCAGTTACCTCCACTTAGAGACATTCAGCATGCCATAGACTTCGTCCCTGGAGCTTCCCTCCCGAACCTGCCCCATTATCGTATGAACCCCACGGAACATGCTGAGCTTAAGAAGCAGGCTGATGAGTTACTGCAGCGAGGTTTCATTAAGGAGAGTCTTAGTCCCTGCGTGATGCAGGCCCTTCTTACATCAAAAAAGGACGGATCTTGGAGAATGTGTGTTGATAGCCGTGCTATGAATAAGATCACCGTCAAATATCGATTCTCTATTCTGATACTGGATGATATGCTCGATATGATGACGGGTGCCACATTATTCTCCAAAATTAATCTCAAAAGTGGGTACCACCAGATCCGGATCCGGCCCGAAAACGAGTGGAAAACTGCCTTCAAGACCAAGGATGGTCTCTACGAGTGGTTAGTCATGCCTTTTGGGTTAAGTAACGCCCCGAGTACTTTTATGAGGATCATGACTCAAGTGTTGCGCCCATTTATGAGAAAGTTTGTCGTCTACTTTGACGACATTCTTATTTACAGTCAGTTAATAAGCCAGCACCTGGACTACTTAAGTCAAATTTGTGAGGTCTTAAGGAAGGAACAATTGTATGCCAATCCGACAAAATTTACCTTCCTTGTAGATCGCGTCATCTTTATAGGCTTCATCATTTCATCCTAAGGGGTTTCCACAGACCCCGAGAAGGTGAGGGCCATTGTGAAATGGTCTGTCCCTCAGAACATCCGGGAAGTCCGCAGCTTCCACGGATTAGCCACCTTCTATAGGAGATTTATTCGAAATTTTAGCACTATCGTATCTCTTATCACTGATTGCTTAAAGAAGGGTGATTTTCACTGGACCCCAGCCGCCACAAGAGCTTTTGATGAGATCAAGAAGAAGATGGTGGAAGCCCCAGTGATGAGACTTCCTGATTTCTCCAAAGTTTTCGAAGTGACCTGTGATGCTTCGGGGGTCAGAATTGGAGGAGTCCTCTCCCAGGAAGATCACCCAGTAGCTTACTTCAGTAAAAAGCTTAATGATATTTGTCAGCGTTATTCCACGTATGACAAAGAGTTTTATGATGTGATCCAATCCCTTCGTTATTGGCGACACTACTTGCTCCCACAAGAGTTCATCATTTTCTCGGATCATGAAGTTTTGCGTTATATCAACTCTCAAAAGAAATTGAATGCACGCCATGGTCGATGGGTCGAGTTCCTTCAGGAGTATACGTATGCCCTTAAACATTAGGCGAGAGTTGAAAATAAAGTTGTTGATGCTCTCAGTCGTCGCATGATAACTACTACTGAGATGAGAGCAGAAGTCGTGGGATTTAATCAAATAAAGAGGGACTATTTGGAATGCCTCGACTTCAATGAGACCTACTCTCTCTTGTCCACAGGTAGCACGCGCCTTATGAACGATTTCCTATTGGAGGATGGTTATTTCTTCAAAGTCCAAAGGCTTTGAATCCCTAGCACCCCCTTTAGGGAATTTCTGGTCTGAGAACTCCACGTCGGCTGGGCACTTCGGACGGGACAAAACTATCGAATCCGTAGATTATCGCTTTTACTGGCCCAGCCTGAAGAGATATGTCGGTCGGTTGGTTAGTCGGTCGGTTGGTCAGTCGGTCGGTTGGTCAGTCGGTCAGTTGGTCAGTCGGTGTCACACTTGCCAACTAGCCAAACAACGTAAACAAAACACGAGTCTTTACACTCCACTACTTGTACCTAGTTGTCCATAGCAGGATGTTAGTATGGACTTTATCTTAGGCATGCCCAAGACACTCCGTAGGAATGATGTCATTTGTATTGTAGTTGACCGATTTTCCAAAATGACTTTTTATTCCTTGCTCCAAAACATCTGATGCCTCCCACATTACGAAGTTATACTTCAACGTGGTCGTCCGTTTACATGGTTTACCCAAAACCACTGTATCGGATCGGGGTGTAAAATTCACTAGCCATTTGTGGAAAATCCTGTGAATGAAAATGGACACCAAATTGCATTTTTCCACTGCCTTTCACCCATAAACGGATGGTCAGACTGAGGTAGTTAATAGAAGTTTGGGTACCTGTTGTGGTCTTTGGTTGGCGAGCACATTAGATATTGGGATTACATTTTGCCTACTGCTGAGTTTGCTTATATTAATTCCATTAACCGAACCAAGGGCCTAAGTCCTTCTGAAATTGTGTACGAGTTCAAACCTAGACAGCCGTTAGATCTAATACCCATGAGTTCTAGGTATAGAATTTCTGAGTTTACATCATCATTTGCATCCCATTTGCATGAACTTCATAAAGAAATTGCACAACAAATTGAAAAGAGCAATAATAAATACAAACTAGATGCATACTTAAAACTACGTTTTAAAACTTTTGAGGTTGGTGACTCCGTGATGGTGCTGATTCGTCTGGAATGGTTCTCGCAGGGAACGATTAAGAAGCTGCACGCCAGGAGTGCTGGACCTTTCAAAATACTTAAGAAAATTAACGATAATGCCTATGTAGTAGATCTACCTGCATATTTCAACATCAATCCCTCTTTTAACCATAGAAGATTTAGTTGCATATGAAGATCTCGATTTTAACCCTCCAAATCCACTCATACAGCAACCTTGTGTGACCCCACCATGTGAGATCCCAAACCTACCTCCACTACCAACTATTCCTAAATCTTCCATAGTAGAAATGGTGGACGCGATCCTAAGTGATGATATCATATCCACAAGGGAAGGTGGACGAAGGAGATACTTGATCAGGTGGAAAGGAAAGCTCGAGTCAAAGGATATTTGGTTGGATTGCGAGGAGTTGTAGCAGATTGACTCAGATGCTCTAGAGATCTACGAGAGCACCAGAGACACTTACTCAACGTAGTCAAGTTTTCTCCCACCCCGGGAGAATGATGGGGACATCAGATCATGGAAGGTTTATCAGAGGCGTGGCCGCCGATCTACGGCCACGATTGAGTCATTGTATTTTTTATTTATTTTATGTATTTTCTTATTTATGTTATCGCATTTTATTTATTTTGTTTAGTTTCTCATTGTACTCTTTTATTAAGGGATGTCGTATATAAGTCCAAGGGGCATTGTTATATTTTGTCTTTGAGTCCTTTGTATGAGGCTTTATAAAATCCCTCCTTATTCTTTTTTGAAGTCTATGAATAATTGATTACAAAATTTCTTCATTTTGTTTGAGTTCTCTTGAGAGCTTGAGAGTTTGAGTTATGAATCCCTAGGAGAGGGAACTCGGATCACCCACCAACCTTGAAGACGGTCGGATTCGTGGTTTTCTTATCTTTGTCTTTCCAAACCCTATCTTCCCCCTTCTAGCCGTCGGACAAGGCCCTCCCAATCCTTGTCGCCGGCCACCTAATCGCCCCCTTCCTTTTCCCCAACCAACACCACGTACATCTCCCCTAGCCGTCAGCCCCCATACCTAATCCCATTCAAGCTGTCGTTCTAAGCCCTCTTGTCTCTCTTGGATACTTCCTAATTTTGGATTGCCATAATTTAGTTGGTCTTTGGATTCAAATTTCCCCAAATTTGAAATTCATATTCTTTTCTAAATTATAAAATCTATTTTAGGAAAGTTTTCAAATCTTTCCCTCCATTGGATCTTAAATTAATTAGGATAAATTAATTTATCCTAAATCTACTCAACCAAATTAAGGAAGCATTAAAGCCTCCTTAATTTCCTCCGAATCCTCGCCATAGCCGCCGACCTTGCTTGGCTAACCGTCGGCCCCACTCCACTTCCCTTATCTTGAGTTTCTTAATTTAGGTTGATTTAATTTAGGATCAATTTGAAAGTCAAATCAATTAAGTTTGAAATTCAAATCATTTCCTCATTCTACTAAACTATTTTAGGAAAGTTTTCAAATCTAATCCAATTTGATTTTCAAATTAAATTGGAACTAATCAAATCTTTCCTAATCTCTAAACCTAAACTTAGAAACCCAAATCTCATCTCATAAATCCCTCCCCCACTCTTCAAAGTTGTCGGCCCCCTCTCTCCTACCCGACCCCTCCTCTCTCTCCAATCTCCCTCTCTCTCATTAACTCTCCACCGGAATTTAGGAATTGAACTTTCCCTCTTAATCTCTTATCCACAAATTTCAAAAATATGAAACTTATTTCAGATTTCGGAAAGGAAATTGCTCCTTGCCTCTTCCCTATTTCAAGTTGAAGAAAAACTTCTTTCTCTTCAACAATACTCAAGAGTACTAGCAACCCTTGGGAAGAAATCATCGTCTCGCATCTATGAATGGCCAATCCCGCACTGAGTACGGACTTGAGTACGACGAACACGGATTCGTGCACATTCTCCATTCAACTTTCTTTGCATCAACCCAAGGATCGATCACACTGTTGAGGATTACCTAGAACGCATCTTGGACACTTTGGTTGAAGCTATTGAGGAACAATTGGAGATCGTCCAGTGGAAGATTGTCGCTGGTCCTTAGCGAAGGTTTTCTACTCTCCCTCCTCTTGCGTTTCTTAAGTCTAACCTTTTTTGTGAGTTGATTGTAGTTACGAAGGATGCATTCGACAATTCTACAAAGCTTAGTAAACGTAGGGTTTTGAGCGCATTCATTTGTTTACTAATCGCAATGTTAGACTAGGGATTTTGTTGAAGCTACTATTTTGGCATAATATTATTTTCTTATGTTATTTTGAAGCTTCAAATCTCTTGTTATGCGACTTACCCTAAACAGTTGTGAGTCTTGTGACCCTTCTTACATTTTCTTTTGTTGTTTTAATTGCTAGTAGTTTATTTGATATTCCTCTAATCAAAAAGTTGTGCAAAATCTTAACAAACATCATTGCCATCGTCATAGTTCTACATCAAAAATATTATTCTTTTTAAAATAATTGATTGGTTTGTATATCTACAACCAGAAGGCCTATCCACACATGAGATTACTTATACCCAATTTTAAAGTATTATCTATCACAAAAATAATTGAATCCTTAATTACAATCTATGAAAGTTTTTAGAATACTCATTTTTTATTTGGCTAGAACTGATTGATTGAAGTTGATTATGGATCCCATGATCTTGGTTGCCTTCAACCATCATTGGGCAAAGTTCAATAACAGGTGACTGCCACAACGCCTTCACATAGTTGAGTGGGCTCTTGGAACATGATACTTGGTGAGGTTAAAAAAAATTATTTGCAAGAAGTGTGACCACTGTGAAGATCTCTCACATAAGTGAGAGATTGTTAAGAAGTGAGAGTGTTGAGCTAAGTCTCGTATTAGAAGAACTAACAAGTGGTTGACCCTTATCCATAAGCGTAAATTTTTGGATTGGCAATGGATGTAAGCATTGATGTGTCTAGCCTAACTTCAATCACCCTTTGATTAACTCCCTAACAAAAATGATAACAATGGATGTTGAGTTGGGCAGAGAAGACACAAAAACATATAACACAATGGTTGAAGCATCAAATGGGCCAACAACTATTGTGAGTAAGAGCAAAGGAGAGAATGATTGGATGCAAGCCACATGTCCATAGTTCTTATGAACCCAACCACATTTTCCGAATGGGATAATTAAGAAAGGCAAGACAATGCTATGGAAAGTTGGGGAAGATTGCATCAGTATACTAGTAGCAGAATCACAATAAGGAGAAAAATAGACTAAAAAGTGATTGGTAGGTATTGATGTATAATGGAAACAATCTAGCAAAGAGGGAATTCGTAGATGTTGGATAGATCAGGTAACAACACCTTTTAATTTCTCTTTTCCTTTTGAATTTAGTTTTATGTGGATCAACTAAATTATGTTGTTATATTGATAAAAATCCCTAGATAGGAAAGCATGAATCTTCCCACTCCAAAGTCTTTCTTATTTTAGTTGTGTCAAACTCCGGATAGTGAAAAACTTGTTATTAAATAAAAAGTTTCAAATATCATGAGGGAAAAGTATCTTTAATATTCATTGAGCCAAAAAGTAAATGAAATAGGAAAAACAATGACCTTATAAACTGCTTTCTTTAATCTAATGCAGATTCATAATACAATATGTTAATTAACAATCCATGTAATACTATTTCAACTCTATCCAAATTAGCAAATGATCAAAAAAATTTACCTTCATAAATAAAATCAATGTTTATATCTTAAATATGTACAAGCACGCACGTACGCTTTTCATTTCAAGACAATTTATGTATCTTTCACGTACGCTTTTCATTTCAAGACAACTTCTGTATCTTGTAAATAAATTTAGCACACAATGTTTCCGCTTGAAATTCTCCGCTTAGAAAGAACAAAATGATAGAATCGTGATGCAAAAATAACACTGTAGAAACATCAACCAAATGATGATTTGGCATCCACACACTACAAACATGAAAAAAAAAAAGAAGAAAATAAACTAGCACACTCCTTTATTTAGGAAATTAGCAATATTAGACCAAATCCGGGTCGTCAAGAAGTAAATAATTTGCTATCCGGCTTAATGATTGTAAACACATTAGCATTGACTGAATTACCAGAAATGCTAAGAAAACTTCTGTATAAATGCGCCTCCGAAAATGAATGAGTCCATCTATAGGTCCACCGAATACTGCGCATCCATCGAAGATCAGACGTGATATATCGGATCATGCACGGAAGTTAAAAATACATGTGATCTTAAAAAACAACTTAGAGATCCAAAAACAATGAATAAGAGAGGCGATGTAGATTAATCGGTGATCAAAGCAATGATCAATAAACAATATAAACAAAAGCATCAGCGCCTTGCAAGATCACAGTAGGAACATATTTAGGATGATAATATTAAGAAAAAAGAGAAGGAATATTATAAATGTACTTTTAGCAATAAAAAACTTATGAAGCTAGCCATCATTGGAGCATCGCGTCTCGATTGGATGAAAAAAAGGGGAAGAGAAATACGAGCGGATTGCTTACAGCATCAAATCGGTAAAGGTCCCGCCCGTCCTAGGGTTTATTCTCTGCGCTTCAGAGCATCTCAACCTCCGATAACAATCTGCTTTGTTCACCAAGCTTTCCAACACTAGCTTGTCCCTCCAGCCTCTGCAGTCGGGAAACTTGAAGAAACGAACAATATCGCGGGAGGGAAGAATACCGAATTTACCCTTACCATTATTTATTCATAGTAAAAGGACAAATATTAGCTCACTAGTTTAAAGAATTTTGTAAAAATCAGAATAATATTCTTTTTTTTTTTTTTTGGTAAATAATATTCAATATTGTACTCACTAATTTAAATTTTATTTTCAAGAAAATAAATTGGCTAAGCCTCAAAACCACTGCATTATTTTGAAATATAATATAAATTAAAAAAAATTTATATGTATTATATTTATCTTAAAATAAATTAAATATTTTTTAGTTAATGGTAATCAAATCTGATCATATATTTTAATCTAATTTTTTAAAATTATTGAATATATATTATGGGTTATTCATTAAATAATTTGAGATTTTTTTATCAATTTATGAGCACCACAAAATATAAAATTATATCAACTCAATTATTATTTGACCATTTATATAAATTTATAACTTAATAACTAATATTATGCTATTGTTAGGCTCTACTTTTTATATAAATGGAAAAATTTTAATTTAAATAAATCTCTTTAAAGCACCTTTAAAAATCTATTTCTACATATCAGGAAGAGCAAAGACACACAAGTAAATTGAACTTTGATTATAATTATTTGTATTAACAGTGGTGGAGCCAAAAAAAAAATAGTAGGGATACAAATTAGATGTTTCAAATATTCCTTCAACTTTTTCATTCGTGCTTGAGATTAACATTGATAGTTTTAAGAAATTAGATGATAAAAAATTTATAATTTATAATACATACCCTTAATATTTTGAAAAAGTTGAATAATTACTTTATTATTTATGCAATCAAATATTTATTTCTCAATATAAGTGATTAAAATATTATTCATCTACTTATCTCTATTTTTATTTTATAGCTGATTTTTTATAATAGTCATAGTAGAAAAAATTCTTTCAACTTATATTATATTTACCTTATTTAAATTTTTTTATTTATCATGATAAAATTTTGTTTATAATATTCTAACACAATTTATTTCAACATAAGAATTAGAATTACAATGAGATCATGATTAAAAAAATAAAGATGATTAACAATGCTTCTATTTAACTAAATAATAATAATAATAACAATATAAAAAGTGAAAAAAAAAAATATAATTCTATATTTTTATTTTTTGAAGGGGGAAGGTTAAGACTTTATTTTCTTTCTCGATTGCTATAATAAAGTAATTTATTACTATATTTTATTATTTCTTAGTTGAAGGAAAAAGTATGGGGAAATAGAAGAAATCTTGAAATAAAGATTACCGAGGTATTTTAATTTAATTTAATTTCAGAATATTTAACTTTCAATAATTTTTAGAAATTAACCATCGATTGATGTAAATTCCGGTGTAAGATATGTTCAATTATTTAATTTAGAGAAGTTGAATGCAAAAAAAAAAAAAAGTAAAACGAAGCGGGTTCAACTACTTTATTATTTTGAGAAAGATATTTTATTTTGAAAGAAAGGAAATTAATGTTTTGCATATAAAATTGAGATTTTGGGATTTAAATTGGTGGTGAAATCTTTGATTCGATGAAAAGAAAGATTAATTGTTTGAATAAATTTACAAATTGAGCTGAGATAAAGTATTGATTTCCAACAAGAGTTCTAAAAAGTGAATAGGTAAGAGGTACTTAAATAATAATGCAAAAATTATTCAAATTTAATGGAAAATATAATTTAAGGTAACCGTATATATTCATATAATTGTGTATGTGATTTTAGGTTGCATTAAGGAAGGCTACTCCTAATATCAAGGATTTGAAAGGATCCGTATTCGCAAAAGAGATCAAAGTAGGTAATTATAATTGTTTTATAGCAATTACAATTTTCTTTTATTTTAATTCAATTATTTCATGCTATAGCGTTATGTTGACTTAATGTTTAGTGTATAAAATGAATCAATTAAGAAGAATAAAGTGGATGATTATGGGTGATTATATTAGTTATTGTAACTTTATTTTCTTTATTTCATTGTTATTATTGAACATTATATCATGCTCAAATACTTATTATAGTTTAATATTTTATATGCAATAAATTTGATAATGACTAAATAAGTGAAGATCATTTTATACTTATTGTTATATATGAAAATAAAAGTACTAAAAGAAGAAAAAGGTTTATATATGCAAATATAGAAGTTCACACCTTATGGTATATATTGCCTGGGGAAGCAATGTAACCGTGCATGTTAAATAGAAAAAGAAATGAAAATAAAAATTATTGTACCTTCATTGATATAAAATCTAAGATGGTGCGCCTATACAAAATGGAAAGGGAAAATGAATAAATGAAAATGAAAAATAAATAAATAAAATAAAATAAAGAAATAAGTTGTTTGAAATACATATAATAAAAATCTACACATAAAATATTATGAATATGCTATATCAAATGAAATGTAATGAATATGTTAACTGTATGAGAAAGGCAAATGAACACAATTAATTTTATGTATGCTTAACTACTATACTACAAGTTATGATTATCCATGGAGTTACTATGTAAACACAAACTCTTAAACTAAAAATTCAGATAAATCTTTTAAAAAAAAATAAAATGGCTAAAATAGAGAATAATGCTTCTAAACGAGAAGGGGATCGAATGAAAATAGATAAAATATAGTTTTTTGTATATATTAAAATTTATAAATTTGTTCGTAACTCTTCATTTTTAATGTGGGATGTTAGTTTGTCAATTATTTATGTATTTAAAAAAAATTGTATTAGCTGCCTAATTATCTATTCCTACCTCATTAATTGGAGACTCTAGCTAGATCATGACAAAAGTGGTACTATAGTCCAATTAAGATATGAATCATACTGAAAGAGTCATTAGGTTTATTGTTGAGTTAAAAAAAATCAATATTATATTAAATTAAGAATTTTTATAAGATATTTTATTTTATTTTAGTACTTAGAATTATCCTGAAGAAGATACGTAAATGTTATACCAAGTATTACAATTAATACTAAGGCACTAACCCAAATGATGACAACAATGACTCAATTAATTCAAGACTCAAGAACTTAGCCATCAGGAAGTGGTAGTAGCAGTAGCATGTCCATATATAAGTATTTAAAGTTATTACAAGATATAAGATCATCATGGTTAAAGGAGTAGAAGGACCAACTGAAGCAAAATTGGTTATTACATATTGAGAAGATATTAAAGGGGATATTATGCCCAAACAAAAGAAAGGTTTCATTGGAAACATTTGTACTTGATGGAGAGGCTAAAAGGTGGGTGAGAGGTCATCACTATGATAAGTTTGGAGGGATATCTAGTATGTAGATTAAATGTGATGAGTTTACTCAGGTGTTCATAGATTGGTTTATACCTCTTTCTACAAGAAGGCAAATACATAATAAGATTCTGAGGCTAGTGTAAGGGGATAAATAAGTAATGTGGTATGAAAATGAATTCACTACCTTATCTAGATATAATCCTTAATTGGTTCATACTACATAAAAAATGCCATCAATTTTTATATAGATTAAAGACAACCTCTTATTCCTTTAGAGATTGAGAATTATTCTATTTTGGTGGGGAGAGCTTGAAGGATTGAGATGGATATTCAAAATACCTAAAAGAGGCATGAATTTCAGAAAACAAAAAATGTAGATGTCATGAGAGATTCATAGGATTCTCAAGCTAAATCTATTTCACAATATGGAAATTCTAATTGGAAGAAGGAAAACCTAGTAGTAGTGGTAATCAAATGAGCTTGAATACCTATAATAAATGTGGAAAGAAGCATAAGGGCAAATGTCTTTTGGGATAAATATTGGCTTTTAATGTCATAAACTTGGAGTACATATAATCAAGACCTAATGTACTATCGGGCAAATAAACATCAGGAGAATCAAGAATGCAGACTGAGGATGATATAATCAGTAATTTTCACTCTAGGTTCAAAACAAAGTCTGTCAAATACTCAGCCTATAGTATATGCACTATCTCAACAAGATGCTACAGATTCACCTGAACTAATCATATATATATATATATATGTTTCATCTAATTTATAAGAATTTTATTTATTTGTATGATTAATTAAATAATATAGAAATAGTTAAAGAAAGAATTATGTGTATTTGTGTGTTAATTATTATAAAATTTTTATATGTACGATAATAATTTGAGATAGAACTGTATAAATTCTCTTTAATATGAGAGCTTTACATTCCTTCATTTAAAAAAAAAAATTATAAAATTAGTTGGGTTGAATGTTTACAAAGCACCCACCATTCTAGATGTTTTGATGTCAAATGGGTCCAAAATAAATGTTAATAATTTATGTCAAATTTTTTTCAAAATAAATGAGAGAAATTTTGAAGCAACTATGAATGTGTTACCTTCGCACGAATTTGATATGATCTTGGGAATGTATTGTCTATCAATGGTGATAAATAAATAATATAATTTACGTCATATACTACAATAATAAGATTTTTAAATGTAAATAGTTACGTGAAAAATAATAAAAAGTTTATGGAGATAAAGAAATTACTTCAATGGAGATAACTTATATGAAAGCTTGCAAATTTTATCCAAAGGATATATGGGTTTTATCGCTCAAGTAAGGGATACAATTAAAGACGTCAAAGAGTAGAAAGGCATACTTATAGTGAAAGAATATCCAGCAATGTTTCTAGATGACCTAGTAGGGTTTCCACTAGAAAGAGAGATATAATTCACTATCAATCTAGTATCGAGTTCAGAACATGTACCAAAAGCACCTTGAGAATGGAAGTTTAGAAATTTCAAGAGTTAAAAATTCAACTACAATAATTATTAGATAGAGGTTTTATTAGGCTATGTTTCTTGGCCTGGGGAGCTCAAGTGTTGTTTGTAAAGGAGAAGGATGAAAGTTTCATAATGTGTATTAATTGTAGAGAATTAAATAAGCTCACAGTAAAAAATAAGTACTCATTGACTACAATTAATGACTTATTTGATCTGCTTGAGGGAGCTATATTTTTCTCTAAGATTGACTTACATTCTGGATATCATCACTTACACATTAAGGAAGAGGATATTACTAAAACTGTTTTTAGAATAATATATGATCATTATGAATTTGTAGTAATACCATTTGGGGTTATGAATACCTTCAACGATATTTATAGATCTAATGAACATAATTTTTAAACCATTTCTATATATTTTTGTTATTGTATTTATAGATGATATTGTAATTTAATCAAGAGATGAAAAAAAATTGTAAATACTCAAGGAGAATAAGCTAAATGTTAAATTCATAAAATATGAATTTTGATTTGAAAGTGTTAATTTTTTTGGACATGTGATTAGCGGTGAAGGTATTTTAATGGATTAGAATAAAATCAAAGTTATTACAGTATGACCAAGGTTGACTATAATTTTAGAAGTAAGGAGTTTTATAGGTCTTGTTAACTATTACAGGAGGTTTGTGGAGGAATTTTCTCAGATACCAATGTTGTTATTAAGATTAACATAAAAGATAGTAAAATTTGAATGGGATAATCATAGTGAAGTAGATTTTTAAAAATTAAATAATTGGTTTAATGACCGCTCCAATATTAATAATTCTATGGAGTACATAATGATTCCATTTTTTT
Source organism: Dendrobium officinale (assembly GCA_019514585.1). NCBI lineage: Eukaryota > Viridiplantae > Streptophyta > Magnoliopsida > Asparagales > Orchidaceae > Dendrobium > Dendrobium officinale. Next base: position 12,636,280 of record CM033690.1, read on the forward strand.
TGTTGCCTTATTGAGGAGATTAGGATAAGTATTGATGCAACATGATAGAGTGGTGGCTTATGGTTCTTGACAATTAAAAGTTCATGAAAGAAATTATCTCACCCGTGATTTGGTATTAGTAGTTGTGTTTTTTGCACTTAAAATTTAGATACAATATTCATATGGAGTTAGGAGTAAAGTCTTCATATATTATAAAAGCCTTAAATATATATTTAATCAGAAAGTGCTTAATCTAAGATAGAGATAATGGTTAGAGCTTATCAAAGATTGTGATTTTGATATATAGTATCACCATAGAAAGACAATTGTGGTTTTAGATGCATTAAGTAAGACGATTTTTGGATGTACAAGTTGAATGCTTACTCAATAGGAACAGTTAATTAAAAATATGGAAAGATTAGAAATTTTAGTTGTAAATCTTAAAGATGCAAAATTTATATTATGAAATTAGATAGTGATTCAATCAATATTAAAGGATAAATATGTAATTCTTTATCCCAAGATATTAATTTCTAAGAAATCATAAAAAGTGTTCAGATAGGACAATTAGAAAACTTTGTATTAGATGATGAAAAATTGTTGAAATATAAATGAAGAATATGTGTTCCAAATATTGATACTTTAAGAGAGGAGATATTACAAGAAACTCACTTCTTTGGTTATAAAATTCATCCAAGTAGGAATAAAATGTACCAAGAACTTAGATATTTATTTTGGTAGCCAAGAATAAAAAGAAGTATTGTAAAATTTATCGCAAAATATATTACATGTCAAATGAATAAAGTTGAGTATCAAAGCCAGATGGTCAACTACAACCTTTACCAATATCTAAATGAAAATGGGATAAAATTGTAATGGATTTTGTGATTGGATTACCCAAGCCAAGGCAGTGTTGGGATGTTATTTGGGTTATTGTGGATCAATTAACAAAGTCCACTCATTTCTTACCAATCGAACCAATAGAAAAATTAGCAAAGTTATATGTTGATGAAATTGTAAGATTATATAGAGTTTCAAAATCTATAGTCTCTAATAGAGATGCTCGATTCAACTCTCGATTATAGAAAATGATTCAGGGAGCCTTGGGTACCAGATTGACTTTCAGCACTACATTACACCCTCTTATAAATGGACAATAAAAAAATATAATTCAGACTTTGAAGGATTTACTTTGATTATGTATACTAAATTTTGATGAAAATTAGGAGATTAATCTATCTTTAATTAAATTTGTAATAATAATTATAATTTTCAATCTAGCATTGGAATTGAAAGTTCGTTAAGGATGTTAGGCCCTTATGAACTGGCACAAGGCTAACCAAGAGGGGGGGTGAATTGGTATTTAAAAAAAAATCTTTTAACAAAAGCACAACAAAACTCAAACCAAAATCACCATAGAAAATAAGTGCGGAAAAATTAAATACAGAAGCAGAACAAAGAACATAAGGGTTTATAGTGGTTCGGTCAACTCGAACTATGTCCACTCCCCGGAGCCGCCCTCCGAGTATTGCACTACTAAAGTGACTCTCCTTTTGCTCCTACATCAAGGCGGAGAAGCCCTTACAAAAACCTCCTTTTTGCCACCCCGGCAAGGAAGAGAAACCAACTCCTTTTGCTTCCTCCTGAAGCAGGCAGAGAACCTTGATCGATCATTGAAGCTTACCTCTCCCAACCCTTCCAAGGATAAGAGACTCTAGTGGAAGAAGAAGTGGAACAATGCTTGAAGCAACCCTTGTGAATCTCCCTCACAAGCTCCCCCTCACAAGATCCTCTCTCCCTCTCTCTCTCTTATAGGCTTTCTCAGGTCAAGACAGCAGCAAAAGATTGTTCAAAATGTTAAACAATAGCTCTTAAATAGAAGAGCTTCAAAATAGCTCATTAATTGCAAGTTGCCGACATTATCATCCAGGATGATATTAATATCGTCCTGTACGATCAGTGCAAATTAAGCCTAATCAGTCGGGACGATCTGGGATGAATAGAAGAAAGGTGTTCCTATTGTCCAGGGTGATTATAAATTGCCCTGTACGATTAGTTCAAATCACAGACCATCAGCCATACAATCGCTCTGAAAAGAGTTCTGGATGATTCCAAAATAGCTTGATCGTTCGGGCCGATCTCACGATCATCCTGGACGATTAGTTCAAATCAGAGGAAAATTGTCCAGAGCATCGCCCGAAATTTTAGCTGGCCGATCCTGATCGGCCAGACCATCGCCCGAAATTTGAGCTATCTGATATTTATCATCCATGAACAACTAAGGTTTTTGAACTGATCGTCTCGGCCGATCTTACGATCGTTCAGGTCGATGTGATCGTATCAATCATACTTAATTATCAGATTAATTTAGGCATAATTGTATCATATCATCCAGGACGATACAAGATCATCCTAGCCGATTGCCAAAAATAAAGAATTCCTAAATAGATCATGGCGGCTGATTCTTTCTATTTTAAGCCTATCATCCTGGCCAATACATGTATCGTCCAGGCCGATCGGCAAATGAAGGCTACCTTAACTAAGATGACTGATTAGGGTTTTTGTTTTGAACCCTATCGGCCAGGAAAATAATAATATCGTCCAGGATGATGTGAGTAAAAATAGAAATTCTAAGTTAGACATAAAAAAAATCACTCAAGTGTGTGTGTGTAGGGTTACTTAGCATCAGAACACTTCAATGGTTACAATTGACTAAAGAAAGCGAAAAAGAAAAATACAGACTAACTCAGACCTAGTCTACCCAATCTTGAGCTAGTTTCGATTGCCGTCTGATCTTGTGGCCCTGAAATGTCAGTAGAAAATGTTAAGATAGTTGCTATTTGCATGTTTTATATTTTTGCAACTTGTATAGTTTTGATGATTCCAAATATTATTGTTTAAATGTGTAGTTATCTCCTAACAATTTTAGAAGATTTGTATTTGCTTTTGTGTGTACTAACATTTTAGGTGAAACAAACTCTCAAACACAAAGTCTTCAAATCAAATTCAGCAAGAAATACCTTTAGTTTTTGAAGCTTAAAATTATCATTTTATTTGAGAGGGAGTGATTGTAATTGAGTGAATAAAAACATACACACACACATAAGGAGATCATATAAAATTTATACTAATTGTACGGGACGATATCAGTTCGTACGGGACGATCAGATAGTTATCTCCTATTAAGATCACATGGAACAAATAGGAACTGGTCAGAAAAATTTTCTAAGTCCTATTCGTCCGGGATGAAATTAAAAATCGTCCGGGATGATTTGCTCTCTGTAAGATTTTGGTCAAGACGAAAATAAATTATCATACAGGACGATTTGCTCTCTGTAAGATTTTCATCCAGACGAAAATAAATTATCGTACAGGACGATTTGCTCTCTGTAAGATTTTTGTCCAGATGAAATTAAATATCGTCCATGACGATTTGGTCTCTGTAAGATTTTCGTCCGGACGAACAAAATTTCATCCAGACGATACAACCGACTTAGGACAATTTTTTATGCAGTTTTTGGAACCGACCTTGTAATAACCTTTCGTACCGGATGAACTTGGTTCGTACGGAACGATCAGCTTGTACGAAAACATTTCGTACACATATACAAACAGGTTCGTTTCGAGGCTTTTAAGTAATATTGTCTAGGACGATCCACGATCGTACGGGATGATCCACTGCGTACAGAATTGAAATTTGCAGTTTTTGGGCAGTTTTTCTTGTCTTTTGTAAAAATAGTCCAAATTAGACTGCCACCCAATCTTTTTGTCATTTGATATTCATGCCTATTGAGAGAAAAGTCAAGGAGAGAGTGTAAGAGAGCATTCAAAGGAGGATTCTTACCACTGGAGCGTGAAGGCTTCACTTGGAGTTTAAAGGTAAGAATCTCTACTTGTGAATTGGGATTACTTCACTCTTTTTTTTCTTCCTTCTAAATTCTTGTGAGAAGATCTGTCAAGGAGATCCGGTTCGCTGCCTACACTTGGAGAGTGTGAAAGGCTGAAGGGTTCGCTGCCTACACTTGGAGAGTGTAAACAGCCGAAGGGTTCCCTGCCTACACTTAGAGAGTGCGAACAACCGAAGGGTTCTCTGCCCACAGGAGAGTGTGAAAGGATGAAGGGTTCTCTGCCCACACTAGGAGAGTGTGAAAGGACGAAGGGTTCTCTGCCCACACTGGGAGAGTGTGAAAGGACGGACGGTTCTCTGCCAACACTGTGGATTGTGTAAAAGGACAACGGTCTCTGCTGCACCGGGTAGTGGTGAAAAGAGTGTTTTGTAAAGGCTTCTCCGCCTGGCTGTGGGTGCAAAAGGAGAGTCACTATTGGTATTAGTGCAATACTCAGAGGGTGCCTCTGGGGAGTGGATGTAGGTCTGGTTTAGACCGAACCACTATAAATTTTGTGTCATTTACCTTACTGCCTTTTATTTTTTGCATTTTATTTTTGTTTAAAAACTCTGTGGTTGAAAAACTTTTTCTATAAAAAATTTAATAAAAAAATTTTTCATTTCGGTTCAACAGTTTTTCAAAGAGGGTTAAGTTTTAAAAAATACCAATTCACCCCCCCTCTTGGTAGCCTTGGGACATCAACTTAGGTCTAACAACCTATTCATTAGACTCAACAGAAAAGGCAGTCGTAGAGAAACAAGAATGTTTGCTAATCATCAAAACATAATCCATGAAAACATATTTGCAACAATCCCCCCTTTTTTATGATGGCAAAACACTCCGACGATTAATTCCAAAATAGCAGTGCAAAACATAGAAAAAGCTTTCAAATTTTTAGAAAAGAATAGGTACAACCATACTACTCCCCCTTTTGACATCTCAAAAAGGAGGAGTAAACTAAAAACAAACTAAAGCAACTAGAACTAAAAGAAAAACACAATATAGACAAAACAAACTATAGAAAATAGATGCTAAAACTAGAAAAACGAGGGACCCTGATCATCAAACGGTGGTGGTGGTGGTGGCTGCTGGAAGTAACTGGACATGGCAGCGAACTGTGAGCTAAACTAGGCCATGACCTGGTCGTGCTGCTGCTGCTGTGCAGCATAGGCATCGAAACAGGCCATGTCCTCATCGTGCTACTGCTGGTGGTGAGCAACGAAAGTGTTGAACTGGGCCTCCTACTAATCAAATCTCTCCACCAATTGATCCATCTATGAGTGCTGGCGGAGAGGAAAGGGTTCAGGAATAGGAGCAGGAGCCTCCTCCTCCTCGGCCCCCTGAGCTTCCCCATCCCCTGGGTGGAGACGAGTACTGTGAAGGACATTGAAAGAATTGTTTGAGTAGCAGGGAGACAGATGGTTGGGTGGAGCAGGATATTGAAGATTGTATTTGATTTCAAGAACATATGAAATGATGTGTCCTAAAGCAAGATTGGGTTTCCTCTTATGACCTGGATCACGGATTGTTATCAAATGATCAATGTATCGAAAGATCAGGTTAGTAACATTAAACTCTCTATGGGCCATGATGTAAAAGGTAGTAAGTGAAAGAAGTGGAGTGATGTGGATTTGATCCCTGGCTTTTGGAATAATGGAAATACGAAGGACATATTGGATTGTCCTAGCATCTTTGAGTAAAGAGCTAGTCTCTCCAACATGAAAGGGGCGTTGGTGTGGCTAAGAAAGTGGTTTGTAGAGGACCAATTATAGTTAGGATCAGAGACAATGATATGCAACTTATCCCCAATGGTGGATAGCTGCAACAGTTCAGCATAGTCCTGGTATGTGATCTCGACATGGCATCGATTCACATAAGAGGTGAGGGCAATGTAGGAGGAGTTTATGCGAAAGATTTATGAAAAATTTGAAAAGGAGTTCAGAAGAGAAGGGGACAGCATGAGTAAGAATAAAACACAGAGAAGTGTGAGTGAAGAAGTCTAATACCAGATATGAGAGGTGGATAGGATTGATTATTCTGAAGAGAGTGATCCCGCATTTTTTGTATCGATGGTAGGCAACTTGATCTTCTGCCTCCCAAATCGAGGGTCCAGTGTGGCCCTTGAGGAGCTTCCAGAGGTATGACGAACGTGCTTTCCTCCAGCCATAGTAAGAAATCAGGAAGTAGACTAGAGATGAGAAGAAGATTGAAGTGAGAAATATGGCTGGAATGCTCTGAATTTAAAGAAACGGCCACATCGTCTAGGACAATCGTAGAATCATCCAGGATGATCTGGTTCAATAATTGCATACAGGCCAATTGGTCAAAAAGGCGGTCCGATCGTCCGGGTCAATCAGATATCGGTCGGGACGATTAGACACAGAAGATCTTCCCGAGGAGTCAGGCCGGACGACTGTTGAGAAAGCATATCATTCAGGCTGATTAGGTGTATCGTCCAGGACAATGCTCAATAATGAATTGTACGGGCCGAATTTAAAACATTTTAAATCATGCACCACATATATCGTCTAGGACGAACAGTGAATCGGCCAGGACGATTGCCCAAAAATGGATCGTCTCGGGCAATTTTAAAGATTTTAAACGTATTGACACATGGATCGTCTAGGACGATTAGGTGTATCAGCCAGGATGATTTTCATAAAAGCATCGGCCAGGACGAAAATTTTATCGGCCAAGATGATCAAGATGATTGTAACAGAGTTCGATCAGATCGTCCAGGATGATGTTGGATCGTCTAGGACGATGAATTTCAGCAAAGTCAGAAAAGTCTAGCAGATGGATTTTAAACAGAGATAGTCCAACCGTCTAGGACGATAAAAATATCGGCCAGGACAATGTGACCAAATTTGGAAAACCAGGAAAAGAAGGAGATGATCAGAGAGAGTCCACAAACAATAAAACCAATCTAAAAACAACAACGAAAAAAGATAAAAACAAATAAAAATATTTTGTTTTTAAATTTCCCCTTTTTTTAAGTTTTTGCAAAGCGGCATATGATAAATTTCCCAAATAATTAAATTTTAAAGATTCGAAAGATCAATGAGTTAACAATGTCAAAATCTGAAAATGGTAGAATATCCTATCATGTTAACCCTAGCTCGGACTTCTTTCAGGGCAATTTGTCAAAACTTGCTCAAAAAAATAACTTATAGAATAATATACCAAAGCAATTTGTCTCAATCATGGTATTTGAAATCAAGCCTTTGAAAATATCAAGTAATCCATGAATTCTTCTAAAATTTTAAAAGTTTGAAAGAGGGATAAGCTTGTCTTATGTGGGCTCATTTTATGCCTCTTATAAATTTGAATGGTGCTCTTTGCGCATCTTTTGATTTTTGATACACTTTTGTGTATATAAATTTTTCGATTTGGCATCTTTGCGCATCTTTTTGTTTTTGACATCATTGGCCTTTTTCTTTTTCTTGTTCTTGCAAGCTATATCTCTTTTCAACAACTCTTAAAATATAATTAGTTGTGAGTAGATCTTTCAGATATTAGAGAAGAAAAAACTCTTTCTCTAATATAAGGAAGAATAAAACACAAAGCAGACTTTAGCAATTATATGATAAGTGCAATGACAAGATTTCATTTAACTTGAAAGATATATAAAATCTTTGAATATATAAATATAAGGTAGATTACTATAGCAAGATAAAAAAGATCTTAATTTCAAAAACCAGTTGTTAATTTGAGATAGACTTTTATTTAGAAAAGAAAAATTATACCACTAAAAGAGGTTAGAGGGAGAGAAACTATCAACGGAGTTTCTCGCATTAACCGATTTAGAAATGTTAATCATTGGCTATAAATCTCCAAAATTTAAGAGCAAGGAAAAATCATCATAAAGACAAAAAACCCAAAGTAAAAACAACTAAAACAAATAAAAAAAATAAAAAAAGGCTTGCACAAAAGATAAAAAATAATCAAAATGCAAATTAAGAATTTATTAAGCAGTAAGTTTAAGCAATTATGAGCTGCGAGCCTCCGTTTTTCCAAGAATCATATGCTCTCACGAGGACTTTAGTGAGAGCAATCATGCAAAAATCAACAACCGTCAGATTTAGGAACCCAAACAGGTTTAGGTCCCTTCTTATGAAAGGTAAAATGCAATGTATGTGTGTTATACTGTGAATCATACAATTTGGGTCTCCACACCCAATGTGTATTATGGTGAACAGTGTAAGTGTGTGAGATGTGTCCTAGCATGCCATATAAAAAGCATCTAACACCACGAAAAGGATTTCTTAAATGGTTTGGGTTATAATGTCTCTTCCTAGGTCTTGGCTTTAAATCAAAAGTGGGTGTCATCCAATTTCTCTTAATTATTTCCAATTCAGTTTTAAACCTCGAGTTAGTACTTTCTAAAGCAGCATTCTTAATCCTCAAATTTTGCTCCATCTCTTTAGATTTCTTAAAATCAGATTCAAGTGAGGTGTGTGAAGCTTTTAATAAATCACGCTCATCAATCAATTCCAAATTTTTTTTATTTAATTCATCAAATTCATCAAGTAAAGCCATGTGATTTGAATCAATCATTAAATGATCTTTGAGAATAATTTCATGCTCTTTTTGTAAATTCAAAAGCTCTAACTTTAAACTAGCATGAGTTTTCTTAAGTTTTTTGTGTGATGCATGAATTTTCTCATAAATTTAAAATAGTTGATCATAGGTTGGTTTACATACCTCTTCTTCATCACTTTGATCAAGATGATATTCTGTCATTAAGCACAAGTTTGTTGTTTCTTTCTCAGGTTCAGTTTTAGATGAATCAGAAGCAGATTCTTCCCAGAACGCGTTTTGAATTTTCTTCTTTTCCTTCCTGAACTTAGGTTTCTCCTCACTCTTTTCTTTGGTAGAGTGATCCTGAAGTGTAGGACAATTAGCTCTGACATGTCCAGGCTTCCTACATTCAAAAAAAACAACATCAGAAGATCCTTTAAAATATTTGTTATCCTTACCTTTTCTTCAATTTTGATGATGCTTGTGACTCTTCCTAAGAAAGCTTGTGAATAAGGCAATGTCATTGCTTTCAGACTTGGAAGAATCAAAGTTCGTGTTGTTGACCTTCATTGCCATAGTTTTCTCCTTTCTTTTCTCACCTGCATCAAGATTTCTTTGATTCACCCCTTGCTCAAAAGCAATAAGTGAGCCAAGTAAATTATCTATCTAATAGGTATTTAAATCTTTAGATTCAGTGATTGCAGTGATTTTAGCATCAGATATATAAATTGAGCCAAGCAAGCATCTCAAAATCTTATTCACTTTTTTATAATTTGAAAGTTATCTTCCTAAGACATACAAAGAAGTTATAATTTGAGTAAACTTTGTATACATATCAGAAATTGATTCAGAAGATTTCATACGAAAAAGTTCATAATTATGCAAGAGAATATTCAAACGAGATTACTTTACTTCATTGGTTCCTTCATAAGTAATGCACAACCTATCCCAAATCTCTTTTCCAGTAGAGCAAGTAGAAACACGCATGTAGTCTTTAGATTTTAAAGCACATAAAAATAATTCAACACTTCATATTAAGTTGAGCTAAATCTCTTTTATCAAAAGTCCATTCAGTAAAAGATACTTCAGTTTTAATTCCATTAAGTTCACGAGATGGTGGAAAATATCCTTCTTTAATAAGCATCCACATGCGATAATCAGTTGATTGTAAAAAAGTAGACATGCGAGTTTTCCAAAAATCAAAAAGTAGATTGTTAAACAAGGGTGGTCGAGTAATAGAATATCCTTCATTTGTATTACAATTCCAGAAGTTAGCCATGGATCAAAATTCAAAAAGTTTTCAAACTCAATTTTTATGAATCCCGCTCTGATATCACTTGAAAGTTTGTTAGGGATGTTAGGCCCTTATGATCTGGCCCGAGGCTAACTAAGTGGGGGGGGGGGTGAATTGGTAATTAAAAAAAATCTTTTAATCAAAGAAAAATAAAGCTCAAACCAAAATCACCACAGAAAACAAGTGCAAAAAAATTAAATGCGAAAGCTGAAAAAAGAACACAAGGGTTTATAATGGTTCGGTCAACTCGACCTACGTCCTCTCCCCGGAGTCGCCCTCCGAGTATTGCACTACTAAAGTGACTCTCCTTTTTCTCCCAAAGCAAGGCGGAGAAGCCCTTACAAAAACCTCCTTTTTGCCACCCCCGGCAAGGCAGAGAACCCAACTCCTTTTGCTTCCTCCTGAAGCAGGTAGAGAACCTTAATCGATCGCTGAAGTTACCTCTCCCAACCCTTCCAAGGACAAGAGACTCTAGTGGAAGAAGAAGTGAAACAATGCTTGGAGAGACCCTTGCGAATCTCCCTCACAAGCTCCCCGTCATAAGATCCTCTCTCTCTCTCTCTCTCTCTCTCTCTCTCTCTCTCTCTCTCTCTCTCTCTCTCTCTCTCCCCTCTAGGCTTTCTCAGGTCAAGAAAACTGCAAAAGATTATTCAAAATATTAAACAATAGCTCTTAAATAGAAGAGCTTTAAAATAGCTCATTAATTACAAGTTGCGGACATTATCATCCAGGACGATATTAATATCGTTCTGTACGATCAGAGCAATTTAAGCCTAATCAGCCGGGACGATCAGTGATGAATAGAAGAAAGGTGTTCCTATCATCTAGGATGATTATAAATCATCCTGTATGATTAGTTCAATTCACAGACCATCAGCCAGACAAATCGCTCTGAAAAGAGTTTTGGATGATTCCAAAATATCTTGATCATACGGGCTGATCTCACGATCATCCCGGACGATTAGTTAAAATCAGAGAAAAATAGTCTAGAGCATCGCCCAGAAATTGAGCTTGCCGATCCTGATCGGCCAGACCATTGCCCAGAAATTTAGTTGGCCGATATTTATCATCCAGGAGCAACTAAGGTTTTTAAACTGATCGTTCAGGACGATGTGATCGTATCAATCATCCTTAATTTCTTTCCTTAATTACCAGATTAATTTAGGCATAAATGTATCATATCGTCCAGGACGATACAAGATCATCCTGGTCGATTACCAAATATAAGAATGCCTAAAATTTCATGGCGGCTAATTCTTTCTGTTTTAAGCCTATCGTCCTGGCCGATACATGTATCATCTAGGCCGATCGGCTAATGACGGCTGCCTTAACTAAGATGACTAATTAGGGTTTCTATTTTGAACCCAACGATAATAATATTGTTCGGGACGATGTGAATAAAAAAAAAATTTTAAGTCAGATAGAAAAAAAATCACTCAGGTGTGTGTGTAGGGTTACTTAGCATCAGAACACGTCAATGGTTACAATTGACTCAAGAAAGGGAAAAAGAAAAATACAGACTAACTCAAACCTAGTCTACCCAACCTTGAGCTGGTTTCGATTGTCGTCTGATCTTGTGGCCTTGAAATGTCAGTAGAAAAGGCAGTCATAGAGAAACAAGAGTGCTTGCTAATCATCAAAACATAATCCATGAAAACAGATTTGCAATAGGAATGACACCATATGAAGCTCTTTATGGAAGGAAGTGCATAGCACATTTGTGTTGGAAAGTTACAATAGCTACATCGTTGCATTGGTTCCATCATGGCACTTGCTTATGTTTATCAGTTACTTAGTGAAAAGTTATATCATTTTGATGACAAATCATGTCCTTAGGAAGTTACAAGAGCTACGTCGTTGTACTGCTATATTTTGAACACTACGACACCAGAAGATCAATTAAGGCATCGAGGTGTTATTGAGTGTGACGATGCAACACTCAACGTTAGAGAACATGGCATTGCAAAGCTAAACTTTTGATGCCATGATGCTGTCCGACAAAGAATTTGGTGATGCAATATCGATATTCTGGCACTCAAGCGATGTCTATAATAGCGTTGCGGCGTTGATTGTTCAAACGTCGTGGTGCTTTATGAAACATAGAATTTGATGTCTTTTCTATATTGTTTTCTGCACAATACAACTAAAATAACATATTTTCACTGAAAATATAACATATAAAATAACACATTATTTACACTTGTCATATAGCTCAAGCATTCATTACACAATCTATAATGAAGCTTTGCTTGCCTACACGCACATGTCCACTCATACCCCATCACTTCATTAAATTCTTAAAGTTTGGTGTAAGTCCTCCCATGGCATCATTGGTTCATTAAATTCTCAAAGTTAGGTGTAAGTCCTCCTAAAACATCCTTTCTTAATGAAATTCTCAAAGTAAGGTTTAAGTCCTACTAGGGCATCCTTTCCTTATTAAATCCTTAAAATTTAGGTGTAAGTCCTCATAAAGCATCATTCCTTCATTAAAGGTTTTATAAAGGTAAAGGGTAAATTTTTTCTAGCAACTGTTGGAAACTCGTTCAATATGAATTAGGATGTTAAGCCTAATTAATTGTCCCAAGGCTAACCAAGAGGGGGGGGGGTGAATTGGTAATTTAAAAAATTATACTTCTACTCTTGGATTTTTAGAAAACCTTTTTAATTATTAATGCAAGTTAAATTTATAGTTTAAAAAATAAACTTTTCAACCAGAGTAAACAACTTGCAATGAAATTAAATGTGTAAAAAAAATAAGAAAGAACACACCAGATTTATAGTGGTTCGGTCAAACCTTGACCTACGTCCACTCCCCGGAGGCACTCTCCGAGTATTGCATTAATACCACAAAGTGACTCTCCTTTTGCCCCCACAGCAAGGCGGAGAAACCTGTACAAAATCACTTTCACCTTCCCCGGTGCGGCGGAGTAGCCGGGTTCTTTGACACCAAAGAGATCTTCTTCTCGCCAAAACTTCCCTCAAGACAACCCTTGAATCCGATGGTACTGAAGTGCAAGTTCGCCGGAGCAACCGTGTGAATATCCCCTCCACACTCTCTTGAAATCCCCTCCAAGGATCTTCTCCCTCTCAAACTTCACCCTTTCCTCTCTCCCTTTCAAGTTTTCTCTTCTAGTTTTCTCCCAAAGAACGAAGACACAATGGCTGCCAAAGATACACTTTGTCATCCTTTTACACTCTCCAAGTATCGGCAGAGAACCGGGCCGATATTGTTGAACTTCACTTGAGAGCCTTCAGAGGAGATGGGCTGAAACAAAGAGATCTTCTTCTTCAAGTAACCTTGTGAATCCCTCACAAACCCCTCACTTGATCTCTCACTCTTCACTCTTACAATCTCTCCCAAACTCTCACACTCAATGATCCCTCTCAAGAGAAAACAACTCCAAAGGCACTTGTAATAGTTTCTAGGACTCCTTATATAGAAAGGACATGAAAAACCGTCCAAAAAACTGCTAAAAATATGTTTTTCTGCGCACTGGATCGTCCCGTACGAAATTGAGTTAGTACGGACGAACTATGTAAAAAACTGTCTCGTACGAACCATTTGTGCATCTGTACGAACCAATTTCGTCCTGGACGAAATAGGTTCGTCCCGTACGAAAAAATGTCGTCTGGTACGAACAGTTATATCAAAAGTTGGTTCCGAAAATTGCAGAACATTGCCAGAAACTGCCATAGTCGGTTCCCATCATCCTAGACGAACTGGACTTCGTCTGGACAAAATTTTTACAATGAGAAACTCGTCCTGGGACGAAAAATGATTTCATCTGGACGATCATTCCTTAGAAAAATTTTCCAGTTCAGTTCCTGTTTGTTCCATTGCTCTTACAAGGAGATAACTGATCTGATCGTCCTGTATGAACAATGTTCGTCCCGTACGATCAGTACAAAAACTTTTTCAAGATCTCCTTTAAGTGTGTGTAAATTTATTCACTCAATTACAATCACTCCCTCTCAAATTTAATTCAAATAAAAAAGTACAAGCTTCAAATTCACAAAGTATCTCATGCTGAATTTGATTTGAAGTCTTCGTAGTCTGGAGTTCAATTTTCCTGAAATATTAGTACACACAAGAGCAAAAAAAAATCTTCTAAAAAATTTTAGGAGATAACAACATATAAAACAATAATATTTGGAATCATCAAAATTATACAAGTTGCAAGAATGTAAAACATGCAAATAGCAACTTTCCTAACAGCAACAATGTAATTTTTCACTAAACTTTTTTCCAAAGGTAAAGGGGTGAGTTTTTTCAAGTAAAAATCCAATTATTTACTGAAAGTTTTCCAAAGTTAAAGGGTAAAGTTTTTTTCCAATAGCAATCCAGACCTTCACTAAAGGTATTCTAAAGTTAGTGTACAAGTTTCTCCAATAACATCCTTTTCTTCACTAAAATCCATTCAACCTTAAAATGCATATTTAAATAAAATCAAGATCAACCACAATAATTCTAAAATTAAGGAGAAATCATATATACATGAATACAAGATTTGACTTAAATTCAATTCCGATTTTTGAATCTCGAAATTTCTTCAAAATCCAAACTGTTTATAGATATTGTTGATTGTCTCGATCAATAATAATATGTGAGGTGAACTTGGGAGAGTTCACCACACCTATTGGCAGTCCAGTTATTATCCTCATTTTTTAATTCAGTCAATGTTTTTCTCCCATGCCATCCTTAATAATTAGGTACTCCTACTCTTATGAAGATCTAGCTTATAGGAACTATAAAAGGCAACCTAAGGACTTAATTTTAGCTTACCCTAAACTGCCCAAACTTTCTAATAGACATATACTAGTGGCCTTGGGAAGCATTTTTTTTAATGGCCTTGGGAAGCTTTAAAACCATTTTAATTCTATCCTTAGGGCTAAAAATAGGTTAAAACTCAAACTCTCTCATTATTACTAAGAGTGACACTCATGGTGTCATTTCAAGCTAAACTTGTACTCAGATATTTGGGGTTTAATCAAACTAGACTAAGTCCACTAGTGAATTGGTTTATCTCACCCAAGACCCTTGGTCAACCCTAGTTGACCAAGTTTGACCTAACTTTCTTAAAAATCCCTTTATAGCCTAAAGTCATTATACTTAAATTTTATTGGTTACCCTGATCACCCCAAGTTTTGGCATTTGATCCTAAATGTAAGAAACTAAACCTAAATACTTCCCAAATCCAACCCAAACCATGGTTAACCCTTGGACCATGGTCAAACACTAAAAATCTCTAACATGCCTAAATGCCTTAAAATTTTCTAAAATGACTTTACTAAGTTAGACCTAACCCTCCAAACAATATTTTAGACTTAAATGAATCCCTTTCAACCCATCGTGGTCATTGGTTGACCATGGTTGACCAAGTCAATCATTGTTAACCTATATGACCCATAGAGGCTCTATTATGAATTAGCCTTTGTGCACTCAAAGCCATGAGCTCAAGCCTTGACAATAGAAGACTTAACACTCCAAATAAACCTCCATAGCTAACCTATGTTTTGGGCTAACTTGGGTAAACCAAAGGGGCTAACCCAAGCTAGTCGAAGTGGGTATTAAATCTAAAATCAAATCCTTCTAACATGAACCTATCCATCCCATTTGATTAATTAGGTGCTTAGAACCTTCCAGAACCTTGACTGGCTCAAGTGGCTAGTTGGTAACCTATACATGATAAAAAAACAACTAAACTCAAGCATATAAGAAATCATTCACCAAATCTAGCTAAGACAACTCACTATAGTTCTTAAATTAATCCTAGCCACCTGTCCGCACCCTATAAGTTCTCCTTAACTAGCTCAAGCTAGGTAAAACCACCTAGGATGGTTGGAAAATCATCCAAGTGTGTCGGCCAATATCCATAAATAGCCCTTTTTCTAGCCAGTATAGGTTACAAATTTCAAATCTTTTAGCTTCATTCATGAGAGATGAGTGAACCTAGTTTCCCCTAGACCATTAGAGATTCTGAGTGAGTTCTGAGGAAGCTTAGTTGAGCCTCCTTTATGCGAAACCATTTTTTTTTTCCACCATTTTTCACCTACTTCTCTCTAAAGGAATTTTGCTCTTCAAATTCTCAATGAGTCTACTACAATCAAGTTCCAGCTATCCCCCCCCCAAACATTGCATATAAGTATTTTTTTAAACGACATTAGCAAAATTGAGGTTAGGGGCATTATTAAAAAAATAATCTATCCATGGAAATCCATATGTTGGATTGATAATTCTTATCAAATAGATCCTACTGGATCAATTTGAGAAGGAATCATCTAATGAAATGCAAGAATCAAACCTAAACATATTGACAACAATTATGGATTGTTGGCGGTTAAAGATAGAGTCAAAACTATTCATCTCATTCTATTTCATGGGATAATTTTGATTTTAACATACTAGCACTTATACTCCATTATGTGGTTTAAGGCTTTTAAATCCCAATCATCTAATCTTTGATCGAATGGTTAAAATTAATGATTACATGGCATGGTGACATATCATGTTCTAATTGACCTATCCATTTTTGCCATGTGGAAAAGTGTGGATACAATTATCCTTAACTATGTAAATAGCTTGATTCATGGGTTTTAATTCATTTAATTACCAATAATTTAAAATTTTGTAATTATTGATTAAGTGGACTATATTACATGAATAAGGCCTCTATGAATTCAATATTTAATTTCCTATCTAATGAACCTAATTTCAAAAGTTATGGATTAATATATTTTTGTAAATGCTTTATTTATTAGTGCCCTTAAACATCTAAGTGGGGAATAAATTTGGATTGGGAGTCCTTGAGGGATGTGCCTAACATCCTTGATTTTTCCCAAAGGGATTTGAACACTCCACCCTTCATGGAATTTTAGAAGTGTTACGTCATCTTTTTACCAAAAACATTAGAAGTTCAAATCTATGAATCTAAAAAGCTTTATGTCTTAAATTATTCATGGAATGCATGCTTGTGTATGAGGGTTAGATGGCCACTTATTGCACTCCAATCCCACACATATGCTACCCTATGTAAATCCCATCATCCCAAAGATCTAGTTATCTTAAGAAAATTTTAGAAATTTCATTAGTTGTCTAAGTGGTCTAAAATTTTTATGGAAAGCTCTTCAGGTTTATAGGAACCTATGAATTTAATTTCCTTGAAGTTTGAACCCATTTAATCACTCTTTTTCAAATCTTAAACTTCAAGCTACTTATGTTAATCTAATTAACATTTAACATTGAAAAATACCTAATTAAATGTAGGAAAAGTGTGAAGTGAATTGCATTACACTTGTGGCGTAATGGTCAAAAAAATTAAAAAAAAAAAGTTACCCCTCAATTTTGAAAGTTTGAGTAGGTTGTTAGACCTTATTGAAATGTCCCAAGGCTAACCAAGAGGGGGGGGAATTGGTTATTTAAAAAATAATTGGATTTTTAAAAACTATTTTTAGAAAGTTTAAATAATAATCATGAAATATGCAGTTGTGTAATAAAATGATTATCTTAATAAAATTTCCAACCAAAAAATTTTAAAGCATAGAAAAATAAAAATACTAAAAAAGTAAAGTGAACAGAAGAAAACCAAATTTATACTGGTTCAGTCCAAATTAGACTTAAGTCCACTCCCTAGAGACTCCTTCTTTAGGTATTGCACTAAATCAAAGTGACTCTCCTTTTTCCCCCCATAGTAAGGCGAAGAAGCCCTTATAAACTCTCTTCCAACAACCCAGTGAAGCAGAGTACTGGCATCATTTCTCACCCTCCTAGTGATGGCAGAGAACCTTCATCCTTTCTCACCCTCTAAGTGACAGTAGAGTACCAATATCATTTCTCACTCTCCTAGTGACAATAGAGAACCATCATCCTTTTTCACCCTCCTAGTGATGACATAATATCATGACACAATGTTCAAGATCTTCTCTCAAAAGCCTCCAAACGCGATGAGCAGAAATTTGAAGAAGAAAAAGAGATCCTAGCTTTGGGAAACCTTGTGAATCCCTCACAACTCCCCCTCACTTGATCTCTCACTCTTCACTCTTACAATCTCTCCCAAACAGTCACACTCAATGGCCAATCTCAAGAGAAAATACAGTAAAGGTTTTGAGTGTGAGCTTTTAGAACTCTTATATAGAAAAAATAAGAAAAATAATCCAAAAATACTAAAAATTAAAAGTGAACCAACTTAAGATCGTATAGTACAATTGAGAATCATCTGTACTAATAGTTCAAAAAATCCATATACAATCTTGTACGAACCTTATTTTGTACTCTATCAATCATTTGTACGAACTGACATCGAAATATACAAATAGTTAAAAATTGAACATGTTCATTTTGTAAAATCTTGTATGAACCTCATTTAGTACTCTATCAGTCGTCTATATGAATTAACATCATATAGTATAAATAGTTAACACAATTCATGCTTCGTTTGGTACGAATGTGAATGACCCCATTTCATACTGTCAATTGTTTGTACAAATTAACATCATACAATATGAATAGTACTAAAACAAATAAATTTATTTGGGATGAACTAGTATGCACCCGATTTTATACTCTATCAATTATCTATATGAATTGACATCGTACATTATGAATATGTTAAAATTTACATGTTTGATCAAAATTTAAGACATATATATTTGATCAACTTCTATTTTGAATATATATATATATATATATATATATATACATATATATATATATATATATATATAACAAATCGTCTAGTACAACTATAAGTCATACAGTGCAATTAGTTTCAAAAATTTAAGTTTTAACTTTCTCACATAATATGTGTGTGCATAGTTACCCAATTACAATCATACTCTCTCAAACTTAAGAAAAAAAAAATTTATAGACTTGATTACATGAAATCCTAACCTACTGTCTTGAAATCTTTAGTAGTTTGGAGTATGATTTCCCTGAAATATTACTACACACAAACAACAAATAAAAAATATGTAGTACATGCTAGGAGAAATGATAAAATTAACAAAAAAAATAATATTTTTCAATCATCACTAAAACACATTCTCAAGCTGAATTCCTAAGTTGCAATAATCTTCCCCTTTTTATAATTGCAAAATTAATTATTATTTGATTTACAAATAAAATTCTTTTCTCCTAAATTCCACATCAATGAAGTTAAAAAAAAACAACATGAGGATCATAAAAATTTTACCCCATTTTTTTATTTGGTTTTATAAACAAACACAAACAAAGTACATGAAACATAAGAAAGCACAAGGAAACCAAAATCCATAAACAACCTACCCCTATGAACATAAATTCTAAACAAACTTAAAATAAAAAAAAAAATAAACCAAAAAATAAAATTAAAAGACAAACATAAAACCAAAAGACTTCAAACATAAATAATAACTCAAAACTAAATACAAATAATAACCTCCTCCTATTTTGTCATCACATAAAAATAATCCCCTAAAAAAAAAAAAGTTAATATAGACAAATCTAATAAATGATAAAGGAGACAATTTTAAACTATTTGCACAAAAAACATCAAAGTCTTGATTGAAAAAAGAAAGACTAAATTTTAAATCAAAGAATAATTTAGATAAGAAAAGTTGAATTGGTTCAATGTTCGCTCTAGAAAGAAGAAATATCAAATAGAATAATCATTACAAAATTAATTAAATAAAAATATTATAGTTTCAAATTCAATAGTTAAAATTATCATCTAATGCAAGGATTTTTCTAAGAATTAAAGTATAGGAAAGAACTAAATGTAGTGTGAGCTCATTTTATGCCTCCTTATTAATAAGAAATATTTGAGTGACAAATATTGCGCATATTTTCATTTTGGGCTCATCTTGTGTCTCTTTTTAATTTGGCGATATTGCGCATCTTTTCATTTTGGGATCATTTTGTGTCGCTTTTCAATTTTGGCGACATAGTGTATCTTTTGACATTTTTTTCTTTCCACAACCTAATTTAATAAATCTTAGTTTATTTGATTGTCTTCCAAATAAAAGAAAAAACTTTGCTCGAATATAGAAGAATAATCCGCAAAACAAAATCCTATTGTCAAGTTGTTGACCTCATTTTTGTATAAGATCAGTAAGGACCCTTCCATACTCCAAATCTATCCAAACCTTAGGATCTATCTTAGACCCTAGGATTATTCCAAACAAATCTAGACCTTAGGATCTATTCTAGGTCCTAGGATCCTTCTAGACTCCAAACCTTAGGATCTACTCTAGACCCTAGGATTCTTTTAAACCCTAGACCCTAGGACTTCTATACTCTAGGATTCTCATAGATTTCAAGCGCTAGGATCTACCTAGATCTTAAATCAATCCAAACTCAAATCTAAGGCTAAAGGTCTAAATCCTAAAAGCCTTTTTCAATGAATTTTGAAACACTTCAAAACCCAACCAAAGGACCTCTGATTCAGAGTCTATCACTTGCACATTGATAAGACATGTCTCTAGAGGCAAACCCTTCAAATTTAAGCCCATTCAAAGGTCTCTAACCTCACAAATTGAATTGAAATCTAAAGGCTGTGAAACCTTCAAATATTTACAACCTATACCACTGGACCTACCACCCAGTGAATTTTGACCTTGGAGCTTTCTACAATCACTTCCAAACCCTTAATACTGACCCATTGAATATTAAACTACATTTTGTTAGACTCACTTTGACCCCTAGTTGACTAGGGGTCAAAATGACCAAAATACCCTTAGGGGTCAAACATCAATTTCAAACCAAATGACATCTAAATTGTCTAGATCCTATTCCAACATTTTTTAAATATTAAACCAAATTTGTTGGACCCAAACCCAGTCTCTGGGTCAACCTGGTTGACCAAGTCAACCTAGGTTGACCAAACAGGCCCTTTAGGGTCAAAACAAGCATTTTGACCAAATTGACATTTCCAAACCTTAGAACCACTTCCAACCGACTTAAAATATCATTTCAAACTTGTTCAGATCAAAACTAACCCCTGGATCAACCTGATTGATTGAGTCAACCTAGGTTGACCTAATGGCCCCTTAAAGGCTTAAATAGCCATTTTGACTATTTAAACTCTTTTTGAGCCTCAAACCACCTCTAGCAAGCTTCAAATACTTTTTCAAACCCATTGGGATCAAATCCAGGTGTTGGGTCAATCTAGTTGACCAAGTCAAACTTGATTGACCCAATGCCCCCTTAAGGCTTTTAATGGGTCATTTTAACCCATTTAGCCTATCCAACCCATATCAAGGCCTTAAATACTTTCTAATCTATGGTGTCAATATTTCTAAAGTCACCATTGGTTAAACATAAGTCATGTTGACCAAGTCAACTTAGTGAATTTGGTCAAATCAATTCATATTCTTATGTACTTTTCTCAAAACTCTAATCTCGTGGATTAACTTTTATTTAATCTAATGTGTGGTGCCATCTTGCATGACACATCAACTTCCTTGACCCATTGACTGGTAAAATAGTCAATGGAGGGTCAAAGTAGCCTCCAAGAGGCTTAAAACTTTGATTAAACCTCTTTAGCTCAAATTCTAGTTAACCCTAGCTGTTAAGACCCCATCTAGAACATTCCTAGGATATTTTCAACCCTTGGATTAGGATCAAATAGCCTTAATCATTCCTCCCCATGAGTTCCAAATGACAAATCCCTTTACAACTCATCGTCCTTTTGGTCCTTTTGATTCCCTGCCCCCACCAACTTTCAGGCCACATGGCAAGCATCTAGGGAGTTAGCTAATTAATCTAGCCGTCCATGATGGACAAGGACATTTGAATAGGGTGAAAACCCTCATTTGAGCCATGATTCTATCCTTATCATTCTCTCACTCAATCCTTCTCCTCCAGCCTTCAAATCTTTTTTAAGAGCTTCTCCAGCAACTCTTAAAGCCCTCCCAAGCTTCTCCTCATCAAAATCTAGCCTCCAAAGCCCTCATTGGAGAAGAGAGATGATTTAGACAGATAATCAGAAGATTAAAGAATAACTCCAAATCCGTCTAGATCCAGGTCTTGAGGTCTTCTACAAAGTTGAAGAGGATCCTATCAACTTTCTAATGAGCCCAAGATACTCAAAATACGACCATAGGTTAGAATGTTATTTGCGTTTTAAGTTTTGTGATCAAACCTTGATATCTTTATAATCTCATTGCAGGGAGCCTTGAAAATCCATGGATTGCAATATTAAGATATCTATATCCTATGTTTAAAATTTAATGAAATTTGAACGATTGGATCTAAAGTTATGAGCATTTGAAATCCTAGTGTATTTTGAACTAGGAATTCTGGAGCGATCTGGGCCGTTCGATCAGGTTTGTATTGCGATCGGATGGTGCAGATCAATCCAGACAGTGGCTATAGCTAGCGGGTTTCGAACCCGAGCCATTTGGCCAAACAGTGCATCGACGTGGCGAAATCTGGTTTGTCCATCCGATCTAGTGCGGGTCAGACGGCCAAATATCCTTGCTGACATAGCAAGTGGCTCAATCAGATGGTGCCATGTGTCAAGCACAAGGAAAGATGCTGCCGCTATCATTCCAATGATTGGCCGGCATTTAAATTGATTAAAATCAATTTAAAAATCATTTTAAATGCCCAGAACTTCAAAAATTCACCAAACATTCATTTTATGTCCAAATTTGATGTTCTTGGGCTCATTGGAACCGCCTTGAGCCCAAGCTTAATTTAAAATTTAGTTTGACTAAATTTGATCACTGTATACTAAGTTATTATAGGTTTAATGAAAATTGAATTTCTTTGATAACTCTAAATTCAGTTATCTGATTGTTCTTAAATTTGGACAGGGTATACTATGTTGTGCTACCCATATGCCATAAAAATTTTAACTCAATTTTATGGCTATATTCTAGTGAATTCAATTTTCAAAGTTTTTGGTCAGATTTTGACCCAAAACTTTGAAAATTTATAACGCACACACCACTAAGGACTAAGATTTTATTTTTCTGTGTTATGTGTAATTTAGTGTCAGGGTTAGATGAACTGAAATTTAATCCCAATTGAACACTAGTGTCGCCTAGAAATAATAATTAAGGACAAGGTCTAGTCAACTTAGAAAACTCCTACGAAATTCTACACATACCCAATATGGGTGAAACTTTAGAACATTAAACTTAGTAACATTATAAACCTTAGGTTCAAATCTCACTAAATTTGGAGCTCATTAGGTTAGAAAATTAAACAAGTAAATATTAACCCCTTAATTAAGCATTAAACCTTCCAAAAATTCTAATAAATCAATTTTAAATTCAAAAAGTACTCATAATACTTCAAACTGATTAAAATTAAAGTCTTAATAAATACTAAATAAAACCCCCTTGATTTGATAGCAAATTGAACCTTAATTTAATTTTAATTGAAAAATAATATTTAATTAATTTAATTAATTAATAATAATTAAAAATTCCAAGAATTTTCCAAACACTTGGGAATCTCTCCTTAGGTCATTTCTGACCTTTGGAGCTGATTTCAAGGAGTTTGGAGTCCATTTGGATTCAAACCCACAAAAGCCTCCTTAATTAAACAATTTTAAAAATTCAATAAATTCATAAACTTTGAAAAATCATAACTAATTTAAGAAAACTCCAAATTGACCAAACTCAAAGGCATTCAACTTAAAATTAAGTTTACTATTTATTAAAAATTTCAAACCTTCAAAAATAAGTCAAAGTCAAAAAGTCAACAAATCGGTCAAACTTAAGTCAAAATTAAGTCAAATCTTCGAACGTTCATCATAACTAAATCCAGAAAAATCTAATTTCAGCATACTTACAGTCTAACTGATTATATTAAGGTATAGTATTTTAATAAAATATTAATTTATTAGAAAACTCTCTTAATTAAAAAGTTAATTTTTAACCCCTTAATTAAATGATTAAAATAATCCAAAAAATTCTTAAAACTCAAAAATCACTCAAAAACTCTAAAAATATTTAATCAACTTTAAAACCCAATAATCAACCAAATTTAATTTAAATTCATTAACTTTCAAACTTTAATCAACTTAAATCACTTAATCACATCGGGTACCACTAGTAACCCAGACCTACGAGGCTATTAGCTTAGCCCCAAGGAATGTGAAATAAACTTCACGGCCTTAGTGAGAAACAACGGTGGTATCCAACAAATAATTAAAATCTATTTTAAAATTAACTTTAAGTCATTATATTTAAACTCGAACCTAAATTTTCCCTTAAGCCTTTCAACCAATCGAACCTCAAGCAACTTCAATATAATGATCATACATATGACATATCCAAACTAAACAGCCTTACTCACACACACTTTAGATGATTTTTTAGGACAACAAACTCTAGTTTTAGGCTAGACCGGTGTTTACTTTTCTGGTGTGTGCTAGATTTTTGAGCTTTCACTATATGCTGGTTGCTAGTTTAGAATTGATGTGTTTGTTTACTTATTTTTCTGCACTCTATGTCATGAGTAATTGAGCATTTTAAATTTCAAATATTAACTGCTTGAGAATGATTATAACTGCTGATTATTAGGATAACTCTGCAAGATCAAGTTTAGAATTTTATCTTTATAAATGTAATTTGATTATATAACGATTGTAAATTCAAAGTGATTTGAGTTTGGGATATTAATATCCAACTTGAATTCCAAAGAGGAGAAGACATCCCTAAAGGGGAGAGTCTTCTTCCATTTGGAAGACTAAGTTAGGATACTCTTTAAATATTCAAAGAGGAAAGATAACAAACCATTCAAGGGGGAGTTTCTGTTCATTTGGATATCCGAAATCGACGAATCAAGATGCTCGTAGGAAGATGTAAAAGGGGATAGCGAGAAGAATCCCAAATCTCAAAATCACTTAAGTCTTAGGAATAGAATCTGGGTTGTTGTCAATGGTGCTCGACCACTTTACTTTTCTGTAATTATGAGATGTAATGTTAAAAAGCACTTGCATATGGACTTTCAGTTTGAATATTAATTTATTTGATTTGATTAATGTTTAATATTGATTACGATATAGGATTGCCTACTTTTTGTAGTTTTTTTTTTGCGATTCTTACATGTCCACTTTGATTTAGCCTAGAACCCGATCGTAGACTCTTAAGGACTTGGAAAAATTTTTCTATTAAATCAAATTAAAAATTTTAAGCTCACATAAAAATTTTAAGCTCACATAAAAATTTTAACGAATTTAAAAAGTAAGCCCGGGACCGCCGGGAGTTCTCATTTCAAAAGTCTTAATTCAAATTCAAGTATTTATTCAAGTCGATTAGCATGCATCGCATTAGCAATAAATTTAAAAATCTTTAAGTCTTTAATTGCATTTGCTTAAGCATCAAAAACCCAACATAAGTCAAAGGGGCTAATTAGGATCCGCTCTAGACGTCGGACCCGTTCTCAAAAACCTATCTTAAATAACACCCTTACCACTTAACATTAAAAGGCTGAATTCATGATTTTAAAGCGCCTAGGTGGTTTAGCTGGCTCCCCAATCCAGGCTGGGGTGAGTCTAGATTTGCACTGCATTATCTAGGTTCGGGTTACTTTTTAGTACCCACTTTAGACTTAGGTTCTGAGGCAAGCTCGGGCTATAAGACCTCAACCTCCAGGAATTGAATCTCAAATTTTTAATTAAATTGACCATTAAACTAAACATCTCTTTCAATCAAATTTAAGCCCAACATATAGGATAGGCTGGAGTATTTTCTGAATCGTTTCAGAATCTTAAAACACTCCCTACTCCTCTTCCTTTGACTCCAGAAATAAGTGTTCAATCTTGAACCAATCCCACTTAGAATTCAAACCCTTATCTCCTTTGACAACAAACTTTGAAAATCTTAAATAAAATTTTTACTGCTATTTTAATCGAGAGTATTCGTAGGAAAATTTTATATCCTACGCGGGCTTGAACTCGTAGGAGATAGAAACCCATATCCAGATTTTCAAAATCAAAATTTTCAAAACTTCAATTGATTATCTTTGGGAAATTCAAAATTCAATGATCATTTTCATCATTTTCAAATGATCAATAGTGATTGATAATTTCTCACCTCTGAATGATATATCAATTATTATTGTGATTTTGATTATGAAACTAGTGATCTATTATCCAAATTATTATAGTCAAACATTTGATTGAACATCATTTTGATCTTTCGAGATCATATGTTGTTTTCCTGAGTTTGACTATAGTAATCAAGATGAATTCGAAGTTTTATAATTTGAATATATTAGGGAATGATATTATCGCATCCAAGGTGATATATTATTCATAATAAAGAGTTCAATTTTAAAACTAAAAGCTCAAAATTTAATATTCTCAAAGAAAATTAATACTTTTCAAAACACAAGTACAGAATCAACACATTGAATACGAAAATAAAAGAAACATAAGTCACTAATTTTGCAATAATTATAACTATAAGATACATATCTATTAGAACACTAAAATGATCTTATCTTCTAAATATAATTTGTAAATTAATTTAAAGTTTAGGAATTGAAAACAATTTTGCTTGGAAACTAAAATGTAATGCAAAATATTTTAAAACTTTCTCTTTTAAACTAACATTAAACAATATAAACTTAAGGACAAATTAAGAGAATTAAAAATAAAGAAAGACAAGCATTTCATTAAATATATAAACCAAATACAACCAATATATAAAAAATAAACTTCATAAAGCCATCACATGAATATAAAAAGAAACAAAATATACATCAACTACAATAGAAAATGAAAACTAAAATGCCGGAGGATCTTGATATGGAGGTGGTTGAGGAGAAGTGAACATAAAAAGTAGTTGTTGATTGTAACTACTTGAGTGTTCAGAGAGTCAAACTATCCTCTGACCTAGCCCATACCTTCATTATATTTGGCATCCTGCTGATCTAGGCGAGTATCAAAATGAGATTCAAATTGATCAAATTGTTTGACCATTTCTTGATAGAAATGATGACCAGATCCAGGAGTAGGAGTAGATGTAGGTGTAGGAGCAGGTGCTAGTGTAGGTCCTCCTTCTTCATCAAATTATTCTCCCTCATCCCCTTGGTCCCGATTAAATAGAGAATGAAAAATAGCACCAGGGAAATAGATTGGAAGATTTGCAGGTGGATCAAGATGACAAATTATACTTCTTTTCAAGAATATATGTGATCAGGTGTCCTAAAACCACATTATTCTTTCTTTTATAGTTAGGAAGACCAATGTCAGTAAGTTTATAGATGTAATCCAAAATCAATTAGGCTTCATCTATTGAAGTGTTTGGCATAATAAGATATTTAATTATAAAAAGCAAAGGAGTTAGGTTGATTCTACCACCAACTTTAGAAATAATGGATGTTCATAAAACATGTTGGATGATCCTGGCATTTTAATTCAACGTGTATACACGAGATAAGTGATTGACTGAAGTGATAGCTCTAAGAGTTTGATTTATGGTGGACTAGTCAAAATCAGACCTCAAAGTCATAGTGTACGCCCTTACCCCTTCAGTTCTAAGGTATATGAAAGTTCCTAAATCTTTCTTAGTAATCTCTACCCTCTATTTAAAAACATATGAGGACATTACAATATTATTTTCTCTCATTCTCAAATTAGCAAGGAAATAGTGAAAGGTATCGTGATGGAATGCATAGATTAAGGCGAGGATGAAAGAAAATTGGGTAGAATAAAAAAGAGGCATTACAAAAAAGTTGATGTCTCTTTGGATAAGGAGACGATATGGAGTCATTTTGGCCTCAAATAAATGTTGGAAGGTTTCTTCATTCTCTTTAGAAATGAAGTTATCATCTATTTGACAAGAACAAGAGGAAGATCCTTTGGAGGTTCAAACCCGCTTACTATTGCCTGCCATTGGGAGAGTTTTTGAACACAAGATGATTTGAGATTGAAAGCGATTGTTGAAGAAAGCTCAACGAATGCCTTACAATTTAAAGACATTGGCATGATCGTACAGTATGAAACAAGGTTAGTACGTATGACTATACATTTGCACGAGACAAAAATCTTTACATACATACGAATAAAAACTGCAAAAAATGAAATGACTTTTCATAAACTGCCATTTCCGAGGAGTCATTTCGTATAACTTTTTGACCAAAATGATCGTACAGAAAAATAAGTGTTCATCATGGATGATCATACAATAATGATTGTACTCTTACTATTAGGTTCATCCACATACAGAATGACAATAAGATCATACAAATGAATAGGTGTTTGTCCGGGACAATCTTCAAAAAAATAACTGCACTCAAATTTCCTCCATATTCATACATATGAAAAATGAAGCATTCATACAGTATGATGATGTGTTCTTACAGTACGATCTATTTACAAAAAAAATATTTTTTTTCTTACAAACTTAGAAAAATTGTCATACAAAATCTAGTGATATCATATAGTACAAAATTGGTTTGTATAGTACGACTAAAAAAAAGGAATTTTTTTATTTTCACATGATAATCATGACTCTTTTTCAAAAACAAGTCAAACAAGATCCATGAGACACAAAAAAACAAAAACAAAAATAATACAAAAGATAAATCAAACCCAAAATAAAGAAAAACAAAATAAATAAAAAACAACAACAAAACATAAACACCAACAATAAGATACATCACATACGGAATTTGCTAAATTTCAATTCTCAAGCATGAATATCAATTACACCCAATCTGGTTCTTAAGGTGCTAAACTTTTCAAATGTAAGTGGTTTTGTGAAAATATTTGTAAATTAACTTTCAGTAGCTACATGATGTAACTCAATTTCTCCTTTAGTCACATGATCCCTAATGAAGTGATGTCTTATATCTATATGTTTGGTTCTAGAGTATTGAATAGGATTATTTGAAATACATATGAAACTTGTAATATCATACAAAATTGGAATAGTGCTAATAAAAAATCCTAAATCAATAAGTTGTTATTTTAACCAAAGAACTTATGCCACACAACTACCAAAGGTAATATATTCTGCTTCAGCAGTAGAAAGGGTTACTGAATTCTATTTTCTTCTAGACCAAGAAATTAAAGAGTTTCCAATGAATTGAGAAATTTTGGAAGTACTTTTCTGATCAAACCTATATCACGTAAAGTCTGAATCAGAATATTCAATGATTTTAAAGAAGAGATGTGTCTTGGATACCGTATCTCTAAGTTTTGAATTCCCAAAAGATATCTCAAAATTTTTTTAACAGTAATCAAATGGGATTCCTTTGGATCAACTTAAAATTTAGCACAAAGACAAACACTAAATATAATATTCAGTCTACTAGTAGTTAAGTAAAGTAATGCCTAATTATTCCTTTAAATTTCTTTTGATAAATAGATTTGCCCTTAGAGTTCTTGTCTAACTGCACTGAGTAACTCATTGATGTACTTATTAATTTAGCTTTATCCATTTCAAATTTTTTAATAATATTCTTAATATATTTTGACTGACTCAAAAATTTGCCATCCTCTTTCTACTTTATGCTAAAACCAAGAAATTAACTCAAGTCTCCCATCAAATTCATTTCAAATTCACTACTCATTATTTTTAAAAAATCATCACAAATATTTGTATTAGTAGATCCGAATAAGATATCATCAATATATATTTGAATAATGAGTATATCATCTCCTACTACTTTTAAGAAGAAAGTGGTGTCCACACTTTCTTTAACAAATTATCTTTCTAGTATGAATGAGCTGAGCCTTTCATACCATGCCCTAGATTACTATTTTAGTCCATATAATACTTTTTTTTAATTTAAACACATGTTTAGAACATTATGAAGTTTCAAAAGGTTGCTCAATATAAACATCCTCTTGTATCACCCCTTTAAGAAATGCACTTTAACATCCATTTAAAATAATTTAAAACCTTTAAAATAGGTAAAGGCTAGTAATACTCTTATTGCTTCAAGTCTAACTATAGGGGTAAACATTTCCACAAAATCAATCTCTTATATTTAATTATATCGCTTGGCCACCAATCTTGCTTTATTCTTGACCATTGCACCTAAATGATTCATCTTATTTTTGAAAACCCACTTAGTTCCAATAATACTTTGATTTTTAGATCTTTCAATGAACTCCAAAATATAATTTCTAACAAATTAATTCAATTCTTCCTGCATAGCCAAAATCCAAAATTCATTAGAAATTTTTTGATTTATATTAGTGGGTTTAATCATTAAAATAAAGTTTGAGTTGTTCACTTCTTTGTTAAGTTCATGCCTAGTCCTAACACTTTTACTTGGTTCTTCTAAAATTAGTTCTTTAGGATGACTTTTAGGATATTTCCATTCTCTAGGAAAAACAATTCCTGTTTCAATATTTTCTTCAAGATTTGTATTTTTAACACTTTGATTTATTTCTTCGACATCTTTTTCTTTCAATTAAGACTCTCTTGAAATGTTAGATTCATATAAAACTACATGGGTGGTCTCCTCAACCACTAGATTTCTTTTTTAAAAAAACTATATAGGATTTGTCAACACTTGAATATCCCAAAAAAAAATTCTCTCATTAGATTTAGGATCAAATTTTTCTAAAAGAGTTTTATCATTATTATGAATAAACACCGTACATCTAAAGACATGTAAATGTGAAAGGTTGGATGTTCTTCCCTAAGAAGTTCAGAGGGTATCTTGTTTAACTTAGATCTAATATTCACTCTATTCAAAACATAATAAGCCATACTAATCGCTTCAGCCCAAAAATATTTCAGAAGTGAATATTCAACCAACATGGCTCTAGCGGCTTCTATCAAAGCTCTGTTCTTCCTTTCAATAACCTTATTTTATTGAGGGGTCCTAGGAGCTAAAGTTATAATTTATTCCTTACTCTTTACAGAAAACTTCAAATTTTTTATTTTCAAATTCTCCTCCATGATCACTTTGAATTAAAATAATTTTACAACCTAGCTTCCTTTGAATCCAAATAGAAAATTTTATAAACTCTTTAAAAGATTCACTATTATGTGATAAGAAACTAATCTAAGTGAATCTTGAATAATCATCAACAATCACATATCCAAAAACTTTTCCTCTTAAACTTATAGTGCTAACCAGTCCAAAAAAATTCATGTGTATGACTTCTAGTGGTTTGCTAGTTCTAAGATCTTTAATTGAATGAATGGAAGACTTGACTTATTTTCCTAATTTACATGCATCACACAAGTGATCTTTAGTGAAGTCTAATTTGGGTATTCCTCTAATAAATTCTTTTTGGTTAATTTTCCTAATATTTTTTTATGCTTTCATGACAAAGAATTTTATGTCATAACCAAAATTCATTAGTAAGAGTTTTGAGATAAAAAGCATTAGAATATTTAACATAATTTAAATCAAGTATATATATATATATATATATATATATATATATATATATATATATATATATATATATATATATATATATATATATATATATATTATTTACCATATTTCCATATAACACATCAATTCCATTTAGGCTTATAATGCAGCTTGTAGGTAAAAATTTAATATTAAAACCCCTATCACAAAGTTGACTTATACTTAACAAGTTATGTTTTAAGCATTAAACTAATAATTATTTTCAATAAAGAAATTGTTCTTATTGCCAATCATACATGTATCTACCACTCTCATAGTGGTATCATCTCTTAGTGTCGCTTTGCCTCTAGCCCTAGCCTCCAGTGACATGAATTGAGTTGTGTCTCCAATCATATGTTTCGAACATCCACTGTTCAGGTAGCAAAGCTCTCATGATGGCTTGTATATGAGAGCATTTCTACAAAATTATCAAACGTTAGACTTGGGAACCCCAATAAACTGAGTTCACCTCTTGACAATGAAAATCCAGATGCATGCTTGATATGCTGTGATTTTATGCATCTTAGGTATCCACAGTAGATGCGGTTTATATGAATTATGCAAGTGTGGAAAATATGTCCTATCATTCCACATGAAAAGCATTTAATACTAGGAAAAGGATTTACCAATCTATGTGAGTTATAATATCTTTTTCTTAGATTTTAAAATTGTATGCTTTTTGATCAGGTTTTTTAAAATTGTTCAAGTATGGGAGGTGTCTTATTTTCCTTAAAAGCTTTTACTTTTTCTTTAAGATATGAGTTTGCACTTTTTAAAATGGAATTATCAACTTTTAACTCATGTTCTATTTGATCCACTTCAGTTATAAACACCTTAAAATCATTCTCAAGATTATTATAAGATGTTTTCAATAAATCATGTTTCTTATTTAAATCATCAAATTCATCCAACAGGGCCATGTGGTTTCTATATATGGATGCATAATCTTTCCTAAGATTTTCATATTCTTTTTGTAAATTCAAATGCTCGAGGTTAAGATTAGCATGTACTTTTTAAGCTTCTTATATGCATTATGAATTTTCTCATAAACTTCAAATAATTTATCATAGGACAAGTCAAATACATCCTCTTGATTTGAATGATCAAGTTTATCTACCATTAAGAACAAGTTTGTAACTTCCTTTTTTGCTTCTATTTTTGAAGAGTCGGAAGCTGAGTCAACCTAGGAAGCTCTTTGCATTCTTCTCTTGCCCTTCCTAACATTAGTTTTCTCCTTAACTTTCTCCTTGATAGGATTAGTTTTGAGATTTGAGCAATCTGTTTTTATATATCCAGACTTCCTGCATTCATAACAGGCACTGATACCACTTGAAAGTTTGAGTAGGTTGTTATACCTTATTGAATTGTCCCAAGGCTAACTAAGACGGGAATGAATTGGTTATTTTAAAAAATTTCTTAGATTTTTAAAAACCATTTTTAAAAATTTTGAACAATAATCCTGAAATATGTAGTTATATAATAAAATACTTGCAATAATAGATTTTTCAACCATAAAATTTTAAAGCATAAAAAAATAAAAACACAAAAAAATAAAGTGAACATAAGAACACTAAATTCTAGTGATTTGGTCCAAACAAAACCTACGTCCACTCGCTAGAGACTCATTCTCCAGGTATTACACTAAATCAAAGTGACTCTCTTTTTACCCCCACAGTAAGGCGGAAGAGCTCTTACAAACTCTCTTCCACCAACCTGGTGCGGTAGAGTACTAATGTCCTTTCTCACCCTCCTGAGGATGGCAAAGAACCTTCATCCTTTCTCACCCGCCTGGTGACGGCAGAGTACAAACATCCTTTCTCACCCTCTTGGTGACATTAAAAAACCTTCTTCCTTTTTAACCCTCTTGGTGATGGAAGAGTATCACGACACAATGTTAAAGATCTTCTCTCAAAAGACTCCATAGGAGATGAGCATAAATTTGATGAAGAAAAAGAAATCTTTTCTTTGGGCAACCTTGTGAATCCCTCACAACTCAACTCCCCCTCACTTGATCTCTCACTCTTCACTCTTATAATTTATCCTAAACACTCACACTCAATGGCCACTCTCAAGAGAAAATCGCAGCAAAGGTTTTGAGTGTCAGTTTTTTGGACTCTGATATAAAAAAATAAGAAAAATCATCTAAATAACTAAAAATAACAAGTGAACTGACTTAAGATTGTAGAGTATGATCGAGAATCACCTGTATGAACTGTTTAAAAATCCATCTACGATCCTGTATGAACCTTATTTCATACTTTATTAGTCGTATGTATGAACTAACATCGTATTACACAACTAGTTCAAAATTGAACTTGTTCGTTTAGTACGATCCTATAGGAATCTCATTTCATACTCTATCAGTCATTTGCATGAACTGACATCGTACAATATGAACAGTTAACATAAATCATGCTTCATTGGTATGAATGTGGACGACTCCATTTCATACTCTATTTGTTGTCTCTATGAATTAACATTGTACAACATGAACAATACAAAAAATAAATGAATTCACTTGGGACAAACTGATATGTATCCTATTTCGTACTCTATTAGTCGTCTATATGAACTGACATCGTACAGTATGAATAGTCTAAAAATTCAAGACATGATTTGATTAACTTTGTTTTGGAGGAAATAATATAACAAATTATATAATATGTCGGTAAATCGTACATTATGATTAATTTCAAAATTTTAAGTTTTGACTCTCCCCTAGTGTGTGTGTGTGTGTGTGTGTGTACGGTTACCCAATTATAATTACACTCTCTCAGACTCAAGAAAAATAAAAAAAATTTACATACTTTATTACATGAAACCCTATTCTACTCTATCTTGAAATCTTTAGCAGTATGGAATATGATTTTCCTGAAATGTTAGTACATACAAACAACAAAAAGAAAATGTTTAGTACATGATAGGAGAAATGATAAAATTAACAGAATAATAATATTTTTCTATCATTAAAAAAACATATTCTCAAGTTGAATTCCTGAGTTCCAATAGATTTCATATTAAAACACATGTTATAGTCACTTAAATAAAAATAATAAAGGGATAAATCAAATAAATCATTAAAAATAACCATAAGTCCAAATGTTCCGAAATTTTTATGAATGCCATCCGAGGCCATCCTTGAATTATGTTTAATGTTTCATGAAGATTTGTGGCCATTTGATCAATCAAGTAACAAGCCCTAATTTCAAGTCATTTAAAAGTAACCTAATTGAACTAGGATAAAAAAAATTAAAAAAAAAACCTAATTGAACTAGGATTATATGAAAAAATATATATATATATAAATACATATTAAAAATCTTAAAAATATAAACTCAAAGGTATAGAACTCCAAAATTTATAGGGAATCCATGAAAAATAATCAAACTCTCTAATTAATTCTTAATGCCATAATAATCAATTAAATAATCAAATGGATTTAAAATTCATAAAATCATTAAAAAAATACTTGTGCAATTGCTCTCGATTTTTCATTGATTTCACTTTGGGCCATTAAAAACCTAGGTTTAAAATTTCATGGAGTTTGGAGGTCATT
Source organism: Dendrobium officinale (assembly GCA_019514585.1). Lineage (NCBI taxonomy): Eukaryota > Viridiplantae > Streptophyta > Magnoliopsida > Asparagales > Orchidaceae > Dendrobium > Dendrobium officinale. The sequence continues at coordinate 12,670,839 of CM033690.1, forward strand.
TCGTGGTCTAAATACCAAACCCCAATTCACATCCCATATTTTTTAAAAAAACAAAATTAAATGATTTAAATTTACATCCCATATGAAACACTAATAAGTGAAGTATATTTTGAAAATTAATAATTAAATTTATAAAAATACTAAAAAAAAGTAAATTCAATTGCATTGAACTTAATAATAAAACAAAAAGTCATGCAAAAATAAATACTAACCAAAATCTAATCATAAAATATAAAATCAAACTTAAGTCAACTTAAGTCAAACCTAAGTCAACTTAAGTCAAACTCTCTCCTTAACAAGACCTTTATCTATAAGTTCAATGACTTGTTGTAGTAATTGTTCATATTCTTTTAGCCTTATTTGGTAAGCATGTGTATGGAGGATGATAAAGGCTAGAATTATTTACATGTTGAATCTCATGCATAAGGGGTTTAGCGATTGAGATTTCTTGTAGTTGGGGAAAGAAATCCTTAAAGAGCCTTATAAAAGGTAAGACAAATTTGAGTGTTAATGAACATCTGGATTCTCTTCTAAGATCACTAATAGGATTCTCTTGAGGCCCGAATTCTTCAAAGGCATCAATCAATTCTTGTATAAATAGAGATGTACCTTAGCCTTAATGTCTCCTACTTTATATTTCTTTCACCATGTTTCTTGAATGAATATATGTTCTATTAACTATCATGAATGGTTCAACAATTGTATTGCCATGGATGACTTGGGAAAAAGGTGGCCAGCCTCTATCCCAACATTTTCCCAATAAAAATTGAGTAACCTTTTTTTTCTCTTCGGATATCAATGACCCACAAGGTTATATTTTTATATGGAATTTGATTTGCTTGAAATTTCATTTGGTTGAATTCTATCTATTAATAGTTTTATTTGATGAATATGGGTATTCAACACGCTAAAGGTCAAATAAAAATACAATTGAAGTTTTCAATGGCTAGGAAGCATTTAATTAGGCAGTAAGGTTTGAAATTCATAAAGAATTCTTTAAAATTCTATTTGATTTATTATTTTTTTTGGGCTGAGTGATAATTTTACGATTATCTTCCCTACAACATACCCACTTCAAATTCCTCAACCACGCTAGCTCAAGTTTCTTTAATTATATGGTATTGAGTTTAACCATTTGCTCTTTTGATGCTTCTTTTGGCTTGAAAAATTCTTTCCACCATATGAATTAAAGTAATGAATTCTTCGGGATCTAAGATTCCTTCAAAACACAAAATATCAATTTTGATCTAAAAAATCATAAGGCAATTTTCTTTTATCTCAATTAGGTTGCTGTCGAAGAGTTTCTTCATCGCTTGAGTTATCTAGATTGCATAAGTTCACCTCTTCCTACTCATGATGTCCATTACCTCTACCCATTCACTTTTTCCTCTAGCCTCTATCTTTTGAAATAAGCTTGATGACGTTGCAACTATTGTATTTCTTCTTATATTTCTTCAATCACAGTTCCTTGGATACAACATTGATTGATCTTTCAGGGCTGGCTTCTTTTCTATTTATTTTATTAGCCCCAATTAAGCCCTGATGCCAAATGAAACTGCAATTAATCTTGGATAGCCTACAGAGACGACAGCCTATCCTCTTTCCTCTACACTTAGCATCAATCACTACAGTTTGAATTTCATATTCACCTTCCGAATATTAAAGCCTGAGAAGAACAAATTAAGAAAACTGATTAAGTTAGAGAATGTCACTAATATCTTGACATCAGCAACATAGCAGTCGTAATTTCATACAAATAGTCTGAAACAACTTGTAGAAAAAACGAAATTGAGGGTTTGTACTTGGTTAATTTTTCAGAGAAGGTTTGCAACTTGTGAAAGATTTTGTTGTTCGAATAAATTCAGATGAAGAGATCAGTTTCATTTTTAGTTTGACTTTTAACAGGCATTAACATAATAAGGAAGGATTTTAGCAGTCATAATTTCTTATTAGATTGAATTATAGAATTTTTATTATTCCAAGTAGTATTTCAGTTGCTTAATAATTGATAGAAAATAATTCTTCGGTTGATAATTCTATTTATTGAATATTATGAAGTTTTAGGAAGTTTTCTTGGTGGTAGTAATTAGATAGATAGGTTCACTACAATTCTATTTTCATTTTGGGCCACATGATAATCATGATGTGTCCTTCCTCGTAGAGTTCTCGCACTAATTCTCCCATAAAATTGGAGCGATTTTCTTCAATTTGATAGTAGTGAGTTTAACCATTTGCTCCACCAGTACTGTACTTAATTTAAAAATTCCTTCCACCATTTGAATCAAAGTAATGAATTTATCCGGATCTCTCTAACTCTTTCAAAATTCAAAATATCAATCTTAGGCTTCGTTTGGGACGTCTTTCTTCTTGCTTTTTAAAACAGCTTTTTAGTACAAAAATTTATTGTATTTGAAATTTTTTGTACTAAAAAATCGTTTTAAAAAGCAGTACAAAAGCTATCCTAAACGAAGCCTTATTTTTTCTTTCAAATGAATTTCTTACTGCTTCTTAAAGAAGCTTTCTAGTTAGTACAATTTTTTTGTTTTTTACTAAAAAGCTGCTTTAAGAAAAACAAAAAAAGTCATCCAAAATGAAACCTTAATCTTAAAATCATAGGATGATTTTCTTACATCTCGATTAAGCGGTTGTCAAAGGTGATCATTTCATCACTCGAGTCATCTTGATTTACTAAGTTCACCTATTCCTCCTCGTGATGTCCACCATACTGACCAATTTGGTATTCCCCGAGTTGTCATGTTTTGAAATAAGTGAGATAATGTTCCAACTACTTTATTTATTGCTGGATTTCTTCAATGATGACAGTCTGAGAAGAACAAAACAAGATAATTGATTTAAGTTTGAGAGTGTTACTAATGTCTCAATGCTGGAATCATACTTGGAGCCCATGTAGCAATAATCCTAAAATAAAATCTTTACAGTGATCATATTTGCATACAAAAAGTCTGAAACTACTTGTAGGAAAAATGAAGTTAAGGGTTTGCATCCAAGTAGCTTGGCTTCTATGGAATTTTCAGCTCAGTTACTTTTACAAAGAAGGTTTGTAGCTTGTGAAAGCTTTTGCTTTTGGAACTGATGTAGGGAGAAGATATGAAAACAGCTCCTACGGGCAAGAACATCAAAGAATAGTAAAAGTTATTTATTTTCAAAAATTATATTGCTCATATCTCCTCACTATCTCCTACAGCTTGTCCATAACTACACAATAGAAGTTTATAGAAGAAACAAGAATAAATTAGGTGCAATAATCCTCAGGTATACTATAACTAAAAATGCTCTACATCATTCTCTCCCACTGTCTAAGGAATACGAGGCCAGGCAACGGCGCTAGTTGTAAAATGTGGATCTCATTGAGAAGCCGGATGATGCGGTCCTTAGATCGAGAGAGAAGCAGAGGACTAGCAAAGTGAACCTGAAAAGTCAGAAAACTCAAGAGAAAATAGATGGAGCAAGCACCAAGACCCGAACTATGAAGTTCTGCAGGTATATTGTAAAAAGTTTTCATCTATACCAGAGTGCTCCTATATATTTTCCTATTTTCTGAATAACAAAGATATAGAAATTACTATAAGTAAGGCAACAAGCAAAAAGGTATTAGTAGTACTATAATAATGTAATTAGTACATAAGAAGTAGGGAATGTAAAATGGCGATAGGTTGTCCAGGTGCTTGATCAGACACTGCATCAATCCTCCCCAGCATCAGAAGAGCTTGACTCAAATGAGCTGATTGTAATTGTGGAATTATCAGGAGGATGATAGGGCCAAATATCATAAACATTCAAAGTAAGAGAGGTGTTGTATCCAGTCAGCAAGTCAACAATATAGGCATTGTCGTTAATTTTAGTAGTGATAGGAATAGTCCCAATCTTCCGGCAGCTGAGCTTGGTGTATGTACCGGGTGGAAAACATTCTCATCGCATTAGTACCATGACACGATCACCCACTTGAAAATTTTTCTACCATCGGTGAAGGTCAGCTGAAGTTTTGTATGCTTGATTTTCTATGTTGAGTTGGAGGTAGACTTCATCAAGCATTTGTGAATATTGGTTGGTGAAAGTGGTGGCAGTCCCTGATTTGCATTTAGGTAGAATGGCAACATCTAATGCAAGATTAGGTATTTTAATATTAACAAAGTTGAAGGGTGACTTACCGATCTAGCGGTTCACCATGGAGTTGTAGGCAAATTTGGCGGTGCTTAACATTTCATCCCATTATTTGGGAAAATATTGAACTAAACAATGAAGCATACTTCCCAAAGTGCGGTTGACAATTTCGGTTTTACCGTCCAATTGCAGGTGGTATGTTAGGCGCAAATATGTACCCAAGTGTTTCCATAAATTCATGCTAGAAATGGCTTATAAATTTTAACATATGTATCAAAGGTGAGACTTTGGGGTACACCATATAGACGGAAAATTTGGTGAAAAAAAAAAAGATGAGCAATGTGAAGGGCGTTAGAATTTTTCTTACATGAGATGAAGTGGGCCATCTTGGAGAATCGATCGATGACAACCTTGATTGAGTCATTTCCCTTATGCGTGCGGTGTAGGCCGAGGACGAAGTCTAGGCTGAGATCTTCCTATACTGTGTCTAGTACAGGTAACGGTAAGTAAAGGCCAGTGTTCTAGGAGCCACCTTTATATCTTTGGCAAATGTTATATCGATCCAAAAAACAAAAAACATATCAGGGGGAGGCGAGGCCAAAAGAACCGACACTTGAGCTGAGCTAGCGACTTATCTCGGCTAGCATGTGCTGTGAGGCCTCCATTGTGCACTTCATGGATCAAATGCTACCTCCAAGAGGATACATGGATGCATAGGAGGTTGTGCCAAAACAAAAAGCCATGTCAAATAGAAAATCCTGATACACTCTCTTCTTCCGGGCATTGGTGCCAAAATTTTGAAAAATCACTATCAATGGCATAAAGTTATTTGAGGCAGACTAAGCCAATGAATTCTATTTGTAATAGAGACAATATAACCATCTTGCTACGGAGAGCATCAACAACCTTATTTTCATGACCGGCTTGGTTCTTGAGAATAAAAGAAAATTTTTGGAGGAATAAAACCCAACGAGCATGCATTCTATTGACATGTTTCTAGCTGTTAAATAAATTGGAGGGCCTTATTTTCTGTGTAAATAATAAACTCTTGGTGCAAGAGGTAGTGCTCCCACTCCTTAAGAGCATGAATCACTTAATATAGCTCTTATTCATAAGGTGACCACCATTTTCTGGACGGGTACAACTTTTCACTGAAGTAAACATGTGGTTTTCCTTCTTGGGATAAGATGACACCAAATCCCCACCGATGAGGCGTCAGTTTCAATTGTGAAGAGATTATAAAAAGAAGGGATGGAAAGAACTGGTGATGATGTGAGAGCCTCCTTGATAGCTTCAAAATTTCTTTGTTGAGGAGCTCCCCAAGTAAAGGTTTTGGCCTTCAAGCAGTTAGTGATTGGGCTTATGGTAATGTTGAAGCCTTTAATGAACTTATGGTAGAAATTTGTGAGTCCATGAAAGCTCTTCACCTTGAATAAGATGGTTGGGGTGGGCCAATTAAGTATGGAAGAGACTTTCTTCAGATTCATTTGGACACCCTCTTTAGAGACAAGGAAGCCCAGGAAGTTAAATTAAGTTGTAGCAAACTCACATTTAGGTAGATTGAGGAAAAGTTTGTTTTCCTGTAAGGTCATGAAGAGCTGATGGAGGTGCTCAATGTGATCTTCCAACAAAATCACTGTAAACTAAAATATCGTTAAGGTATGAAATGTAAAATTTACCCCAAAAGGTTTGAGTATGTCCTGCATCATTCTCATGAAGGTGCATTACACAAGACAAATGACATGACTATCCACTCATAGAGTCCCAACAGTGTTTTAAAAGATGGTTTCCATTCATCATCAGGGCTTATGCAAATTTGGTGGTAGCCGCTTTGTGGATCAACCAACTTACCAATTAATTCATCAATTCTCAGAACATGGAAATGGTACATGACGGTGATTGTATTTATTGCTCAACTGTCTACACATGATCTCCATTCATTGCTCTTCTTAGGTACAAGTAATGTGGGGACGACATAGGGGCTGATACTGATTAGATTAGTTGCTTACTTAATAGTTAATTAATAATGATCTATAAGATTTGTTGTTCTTTGGGACTAAGCCAGTAATGGGGCAGGTTCAGCAAAGTTGCATTTGGTAGTAGATCAATATGGTGTTGGATTTTTCATAGAGGTGGTGAAGTGGAGGGAAGGTCATGTGGGCATATGTCATTGAAATCATTAAGGAGAGTTTGAATCTCACTTGGGATGTGAGTATTATGTAGGTCCTTAAGTTCCATGATTACAATAACCCACAAAGGATTAGTGTCCCGCCAAGACAGCATAAATTTTGTCTAGAAACTAGTTGCATAACTATTGGTGCAGTGGGGTCAGGAGTTGGTAGTTTAGTCTCCCAGCGAGTGGGTAACAGCTAGCCTGAGACATTTTCCTTTCCATTCCAAGTGATAAGCATTGGCTTGGCCATCATTCGTGACTCTGACATCAATTTTCCATGGTTGGCCTAAGATTAGGTGAAAAACATCCATGTCCAAGACATCGCACAACACCTCACAAACATAATGTTGCCACCCTTTTTGACCCAACTAATCTTATAAGATTGCAGGTACTTAGTTGTCTTAATTTGAAGAGCTTGAATGATCGATCTGGAGATGATATTCATTGTACAAGCACTATTAATCAAAAGATCACATACCTTGCCACTAATGGTACACCTTGTTTAAATATAGCATTTCAATGGGAATTGGTGGACCAGCTGGGGGTAATTAACAACTTCTCAATGATACAAACTAAGGGATCACCATCATCCCCTTCAACATCATCGGTTTTTTTAGAAATTATCATTAATTGAATGAACCATATTGTCATCCTCCTCAAATTCTAATAATTGCAACTATTGTCACTGGTGACACTCGTTGGATTTGTGGTTGGGCTGAAAACAACGAAAACATTTGAGTATGGATGGTTTGGCATACGGGTTGCTTGTGGTAATGTTCTTGAACTGGGATTAGAACTTGTTATTAGCTACAGATGCAACTTGCTTAGAAGATTGAGTTACCTGAGGTGAAGGGGGGACAATAGCAGCTGCTTTTAGTGGGGTGGGGCTTCTCTTTGAGTGACCTTGAGGGATTTCAGGAGGATGTCTCCAGGAGTATGAGACACGGGGTGGTCGATTCTATTGCATTTCAATTTTTAATATGAAAAATATCTCTTGGGAAAGAGACCACACCAAGTTCAATTCTAGCTTATCCTGAATAATATCCCTGAGTTTGTCGATATATCTCACTACCAACTGGTTCATGGACTCGTTGAGACTATTCCTTGCACTAAGCCAATGAAATTATTTATTGTACTCACTTATCGAGCAATTACCTTGAACATATTGTTGGTATTTCATATGCAAAATTTGCATATAATCTGTGGGAGAAAGTGAGCATGTAGGAGTTGATTTATTCTCATCTAACTGTGTACAAGGTCCCTGCCTTCTCATTGCCGAATATGTAACAACTGAGTCCACCAACAAACACTAGCTCCACTTTTTAAATGGAATGTTACGCACTTAACTTACTTTGTAGGTTCAATTCTCCATATAATCAAAAAAATTCTAAACGGCCTTCTCCCAAACTAGGTAATCCTCAATGTGTAAGTGCCCATAAAAAAGGGATATATACCTTCAATTTAAATTCAGCATGCCCTCTGTGATGGATAGGGTGTCTTTGATGTCTGTAATTATGGACCAAATAATCAGTATCTTCATCATCATCCTAAGACTCTATACAATCCCCTTCGCGCAATAGGTGGGTATCTTCCTCTAACTCAGACAGGTCCATAAGTTGTTGGGGGTGTCGACGCCGCTGACAATTAAGGCCCATCCCATGTCGATGGCCCAGATTAATTATTGGCACTTGATCTTGATGAGGCATATGGGGTGCAGCCTTGCACGATTGAGATTGAACTCCCGACAAAAAATCAATGGAAAGGTGATGTACCTCTATTGATAACTCCTCAAGTTATCACATGATGTGATCCTGGTTTGCCCAAGGTGTTACAATACTCGGAGCTTTATCGGTGGCTGGTTCCTTCCCTTTGTTCGTCATTATGCTATCACAGCTTTGATACCAACCTGATGCGACCCTTGTACTGGGAGAGAAGTAGAGTACTCTGGCGAAGAAAACCTGAAACAAAAAACTAAAGAGAAAATAGACAAAGCAAGCTCCAGGTCCTGAACTATAAAGTTCTGTAGGTATATTGTAAAAACTATTTTCATCTACACCGGTGTGCTCTTATATATTTTTCTATTTTTTGAATAAAAAAGATATAGAAATTACTATAAGTAAGATAGAAAGCAGAAAGGTACTAGTAGTACTATAATAATGGAATTAGTTTGGAAGAAGTGGGGAATGCAAAATGGAGGTAGGTTGTCCCAGGGCTTGATCATGCACTACATCATCAGATTTGTATGAGGTGAGAGCGAGGTTGGTCGAATGGAATGCGGGTCATGTGGAGGATATGGATTTTCATAAGATAGGGCAGGTCTAGTCAAGTGGAGTGGGGCACTCAGATTGAAGGTGTGGTGTCGATCTAGACGTAGAAGCGGTGAGTTCGGGTTGAGGTTGTATGCGAATAGGAACATAGGCTGCGAAGGCGATGGCATGTCGCGTGACTAGTGTTGTGCACAGAGATGGGTCATGGGTTTGCTTTGAAATATGGAAGATGTTTGAAAGTATGGTTACAATTAAGGAGAGTAAAATAATTGGTATGGTTGCCAGAATCTGTGATAGGATGATTCATTGCACAGAGCAGTTCTGCACTAAATTTTTGTAGCTCATTTCTCACATATGTGAAAGAAAATAAATAGACCTGTCATTAACTCATCTGGTAGCTTTGTGAAGCTCATTTGCACTGCACACAAAAGCATCCAAAACCCTGATTGTCTTCATGGGTTGTATGTCTTCTTCCTTTATCCAAGCTCTCAAAGAAACTCTCTCTGGCTTTGATACAAAACTGATGTAGAGAGAAGATATTAGAACAGATCCTAAGGTCAATAACACCAAATAATAGTAAAAAACTACTACATTTTTCAAAATTTATATCATTCATATCTCTTCACTATATCCTACAGCTTGTATATAACTATACAATAGAAGTTTCTAAAAAGAAACATGAATAAACCAGGTGTAATAATCCTAAGATATGCTATAACTAAAAAATACTATGCATCAAGAACTTATTAGGATGAAAAAATCCGATTTTATTTTCAATATTTCTTTCTAGCTGGAATTTGTCTTTATAACTTAATAAGGTAAGTTTTAAGCTATTGTAAGAGTGAAAAAGCACCTGAAATAGATTGATGTAGGACCATCTTAGTTATAATTAGCTTAGGGACTAGCATACTTTCTTACTTCTAGAATCTTCCTTTGCCATGATATATACTAATATTGTAGTAGAAAGGAGGGATGAAGAATACTATTAACTGTTGAGCTTTTGAACTTGGTTTGTTCCCTAATTTGGGTCTTCCTTCTTGCAAAGGTCCACTACATTTGTTAGTATCATAGCCATGAAGAAAATAGATTGCATAAGAAGATGAGTTGTTGATGATGATTGAAGCTGATTAAGAAGATGAGATGTCGACGATGATCGAAGCTATGAAACCTTTTGGTCAGATCAAGTGAATGCTTCACTTGATTGATTAAATAATTTAATTTCTAATTTCATTCATTCAATTAAGCAAATATGCACATTGGCTACCATGGCGTCCGACATCTTCTCGCACTTGCCCTATCCACCAAGTCTTATCACAACACCCATTCATCCACTCGCCCGACCTCCTCCACTCCCATGTGAATAACCTTCTTCCACAACAAACCTGCAAACCACCACCCATGCTTCATGCAAATAATCTCAGAGCCACGCACTGATCCCGTCAACCCTGCCTCCCACTCTAGATCCCAAATCTACAATTTACCCGAGCTCGCATGCTAGTTTCCTTTCCACATTATATTGCTTCGGTCTCTCATTCTCTAATCCCACTCACTGTCAAATCTAAGTGGAAGAGAAGTGGGAGGAGAAGAACATTGGATTTATATTGGGTGAGGTTCTATGATGATTGAGCAGAAGATGTTGCTGGAAATCAATAATGAAGTTGAGGAGAAATGGCTGGCTAAGGGGCTGTTTGGCAACAAGTAGAATTTAGTGGGATTTAGTAATTCCTGTAAATCCGTATTTAGTAAATCTTGAGGTCGTTACATCATGAAAATTATTTAGTATGACAAATATTAAATCCATTTAAATCCTAAGAAGCTGTTTTGTAGCATATTTCAAGATTTATGATAGTTAGAGATTTAAATGTGAAGAAGAAGTGCTAAATTGCATCAATAAGATAGTTATAAATTCAAGAAAAGTGCATACAACTAACATAATAAATCCAAGTTGAATACTAATTTATTATGGTTATTATTTAACTATTATTTAAAATAATTAGTTATTTAATTACTACTTACACTATTGATTATTTAACAATTTTTTTTTTAATTTTTATTTTAATAATTTTTATATTATTAATGATCTCATTAATCAATTAAATATTCAATTATTAATTAATTAATATTGATCTTATCGGCATTAGAATCGCAGAAAATTGGTTGTTTTTTATGATGATAATCATATCAATTTAATGGAGAAACTGAGATTGCATTTACTGAAGATATGTGAATGGCCTTTTTGATATCCTTGGTTGGCATAATATTCGCGTGAAGAGTGGCAACACTGGCTACGATGACAATCAGGCTGAAAGGAAGAGAAGGTTGTCAAAGTCAAGCCCACATTGATCAAGATCGCAACTACAATTGGGTATGGCCACCTAACAAGGAAAACTCATACCGTGTACATGGAAGTGCTTTAGGTGTAAAGGAAGTTTTTTCAACAAGGAAGAACCTTGGATGCCATTAGAGCCTACATGTCCATGAAGGTGCTTCTCTTGAAGCAAGATGGAATGTAATGATATCTAGATATTCTCATAATACACTTGCTTATAAGGCCTTTAAGCTATTGATAAGGTTATGTTATAATAATGATAGAATCCAAATTACTCCCAACAACACTTGCCTCCTTTACTTCTAGCTTAAAACCATGGAAATGATTGAGAAGAATCTTTTATCATGGAAAGCCTTGATTGGTGAGTTCAACAACAACCAGCTGCCTCAAATGGTTTGGGGATGGAATCAATACCTTACTATGCGATTATATTTAGGACAAGTAATTCATTTCAAGGGCTAAATATGTTTTTTATTTATACTGATGGTGGTATGCAAACTTTGTGGAGTTGCGAAGGAGCTCATTCGGCTAAGGAATGAGCTTTCCACAACATTAATCCTTTATCCCACTATGTGGGGTGGGCTATATGAATCCTTTTTCTCCATTGTGTGCTGAGAAAAGTGGAGGGTTGTGTTAGGTAGTTGATAACCAATATAAAAGTTATCGAATAATTATGACATGAATCCTTGCAAGTATGCATAGAAGACAAAAAATTTTTGACCCAAGATAATTGCCACATCTACCTCCGTCTTGATGATGTGTCTAAATGGAGTTGAGCTCTTCTAACGCAAGGGGAGTATGACATAGAACATCTTAGTTATAATCAACTTAGGGATTAACATACCTTCTTGCTTCTAGAATCTTCCTCTGCCATGATATATATACTCATATTGTAGTAGGAAGGAGTGATGAAGAATATCATTAACTTTTGAGCTTGGCTTGTTCCCCCAATTTGGGTCTTCTTTTTTTGCATCCTCTTCATCTCAAAGAACCACTACATCAGTTGGTTAAGAAGCATGAATGGTTATATATAAAACTTTTATAAGAATAATAAAAGCAATTTCTAATGTTATTATAATTTAATTAGTTAGAACGTGACATTAATGTCTCGTATTTTATAACTGGCTTTGTATGACTTTGTTAAAGGGTTTTATTTTTAAGCTTATAAAAATATAAAAACTACGATAAAAAATAAGTTTATAATAAAATTAATGGATTTAATTGTAGTCACCCGAATATTCAACTCCTAACATTGTTGCATGACTATGGACTTTCAACCAACATTCCTTGATTGCAACCCTTTGACGATTACCACTTGGCTACAATCCTCTAATAATTACCACCTAACTATATTTCGTCAACCACCTCTAACCACCATCTTATGATTATGGTCCTCTAACCATCGTCTAACTATGGTCCCTTTGACCACTATCACCCAATTATAATTCTCTAATCATAATCTCCCAAATATGAACTTCGAATCACTATAGTCCAATGTTGGTCTTACGACTATCACTTCCAACTATGACCCTCTAAACATCACTACCCGAATATGATCCTTGACCACCATCACCGTACAATAATCACATGACCATTGTGGCTTGATTCTAATGCTCCTACTACCATCGTTTGACAGTAGTCTCTTAAACATTAAATCATTAGATAGATATCAAATGATCTCTTAATGGGAGATCACATGCCATGGGTCTCTTCTAACTCGTACTATATACTTTTCCTTCCACAATTAAGAAGAATAGTATAATTTGTATTTAATAATAAATACCAATGAATTCATTTCAACTATGCTAGGCCTTGTGATTTTCCTTGCTTTAGGTTTCCCATGTTGAAACTCTAGTATCTCTTTTAAGTTATTTTTATCACTATATGTGTCAGACATGAAAGTCTGTATAGGTTGTTAATTCTAAAGCAATTGTTCCAATGCTAACCAAGACGGGGGGTGAATTGGTCATTTTTAAAAAAACCTCTTGGAAATTTTATAGAAAACCATTTTAAAAATTTTAGCACAATAAAATTTTTTATCAAACTAAAACTTTTCAACCACAAAAATAAATCGTGCAAAAAAATAAAAAAGTGTGAAATAAAAAAACAATAAATTTATAATGTTTCAATCCAATTAGACCTTATGGTCCACTCTCTGAGACTCCTTCTTCAGGTATTGCACTATTATAAATTGACTCTCATTTTTAATCCTACAGCAAATGGATGAAGTCTTTACAAATAACCTCTTTTTACCAAATCCATGTCGGTAGAGTATCATTATTCTTTTGATCTACAAGGTCTGCAAGGAAAAACATCGTCTTCACACCCTCATGGTGTCATAGGAACCATATCTTTCACAACCTCCTAGCGTCTTGAGG